>VUQI01059641.1:0-12230 GCA_015106735.1 Paratilapia polleni
ATATCTTTAAGACATGCCTGTAGTTTAGGTAATTGGTGTGTGTCATCTGGCTTCATGGATAAGTACAGCTCTGTATCATCTGCATAGCAATGAAAATGTATGCTATGTTTTCTAATAATACTGCCTAAAGGAAGCATGTATAATGTAAATAGAATTGGTCCCAGCACAGAACCCTGAGGAACTCCATAATTAACTTCAGAGTGTGAAGAAGACTCCACATTTACATGAACAAATTGGAGTCTATTCGATAAATATGATTGAAACCACTGTAATGCAATTCCTTTGATACCCAAGGCATGTTCTAATCTCTGCAGTAAAATATTGTATATAGATAGATAGAGTATGTTTAAGATTGAAGCATTAATTAATGGTAGGACTTCTTTGAGCAATCTTCTAGGGATGGGGTCCAATCAATCGGAGAGAAAGAGTCTAAATAAGAATCGGTATTTTTGAAAGTTGCCGCACATAACAATACGTCTGTGGGATGGCTGTGAATAATTTTTTCTCTAATGGTTAAAATTTTATTTGTGAATTTTTCTCAACAGAGCTCTGACTCTTTGTCAGCCTGGCTACAGTCCTGAAAAGAAACCTGGGATTGTTATTGTCAGTGAGGAATATAAGATGTATGTATGTAAATGTAAGATGTCCTAGCTTTATGAAAAGGGCTTTCTTATACAGCAACAAACTATTTTTCCAGGCCAGACGAGCGCCTTCTAAATGAGTGCAACGCCATTTATTCTCCAGTTTACGAGTTATCTGCTTTAAGGCACGCACTTCTGAATTATACCACGGGGTCAAGCTCTTTTGATTTGAAGCTCTGTTTTTCAGAGGAGCCACAGTATCCAGTGTCATACGCAGAGCTGATGTAAGACTATTAACAAAAAAATTAAATAGTTTAAATAAATAAACAAATTGTAACAGTCCTTTAAAGGAACCATGGGACAATTGTGAAAACTTTACTCTGCAGTGTGATCATTTGCCTGCTCCAGAGAGCTCTAACAACTCAGATAACAAATGTCAAAGTCTCCACTTAACAAGTGTTTCTCACCTCTTGGCATTCACTCCTACGTGTCTGGTGTCAAACTTGTTCTTTAATTTCCCTGAAAACATATATGACTATATGAATCTTTCAGTGTGTAAAAAAGTTCCTCTCTTCTTTAATTGACTTGTCTAACAGATGGGCTGTCATATCTGTTTCTCTTAACAGCCACATTCACAATTCACCTACCAGAGGATAATGGCCAGGAGGAAAGGTGCCTTTAGGTGCCTCCGAGCCCTTTCTCTCCTGCTACCTTGGCCTGATTAAAACAATTGAAGGGGAACACGCAGGGTACTTGACCCAAACGGTCTATTGCAGTAAATTGCTTTTGTTAGGTGAGGCTAGTGCTATGCCTGGCCTGCCTATCTGCCCGTGTCTAGAGGGGATTTGAGATGCATATACATGAGTGGTGCAGGTTGGGAGGGGAGTCAGGTGGAGTTCTGGAGTCCAATTTAGGTCTGCTGGGATAGGTGAGGAGCACAAAGGAGAATGGAGAAAAGGACATGAGGCGAACCTAATAGAGCTTCCTGCTAACAAGCCCCATCTCTGGGCTTTAAGTCTGATGTCACCACATCTTCTCCTCCTCTTCCAGGAACGCTCACTGTTTGCCTCTGCATAATGTTCCACACTCATTTTGTTACACTGTAATGCTGCTTTCTCGCCTTTCCTCCTCTCACACCAATTTGGAAGGGCAGCAGTGAGTTAAAGACCTTTTCTCTTTCTGCCTCATTTGTGGAGGCATAGAATAGGACAGGTTCTAGTATTTGTTTGCGTGTTTGTGTGTGTTGTCTTTCTGTCTTTGTCAGACAGGTGCTTTGTTAAGCTGCTGCCAATCATTGTCTGGGTTGTCTTCCCCTCCCAAGGGGGTGAGTTTTTCTCTTCTACACACCGTTTGTTTGTAAGTGTAACCAAAACGCAACAGACAGGTTCAGGAGAGGAGATTACATCTCTAGTTTTTTTTCTTTTTTTCCCTTTTTGATATTTCTCATGCGTCCCATGCTCCAGACAGTCACAGGAGTTCATTGAGGTGGAGTCCTTCATAGCAGTGCTTGGGACCTGGTTGGTAACAGGTCAAAAAGTTTCCCCCAGACAGCATCTGCCTGTTTAACAAAGTCAAAAAGACAAATCTTTTTACCTTTTTTCTTTCTTTTTTCCCCCCTCAATTCAGGTTATAGAAGCAAAATCATATTTCTTGCACGTAAAAACCTATTTAAACCAACCGGCAGCCTCTGGGCCTGGAACATGAAAGTGTCAAAAACTCAGGGTTGGCTGCATGAGATGAGTCAATCTGCACTGACTTGTGTTAAAATGCCAGACTTAAGAGATGAAATAGACACGTTTAAAGCCTGTTACAAAAACAGTTTTGGTCTCTTTAACTAATTCTCTCCTCTCTAATAACTGTACTGTTGTGATTTTTCTTTAAACTCACCCATTAGGATTTTCTTAATCTTAGAATTACAAGTGTGGTTATTGACTATGATTGATTGGTATACCAACACTTTAAGCAGTTGCCCAGTGCTGTCGACCTCTTCTCTTCTCACTCGAGCCACTAAATTAGACCCCTCCACTGTGTTTGTGTTGTTGATGCCTTTTGGGTCATTTTAATGGAATTTTCTGACAAAATAAAATGGCCTGCTGTGAGGAACAGACCATCTAAGAAGTTTGTACTCCAGTTTTAATGAATGAAATTCTACAATTTTTTTAGTCTGGTACTTAGCACTAATTAGCTGATAAGTGAGCATTTCCACCATCTGGTCTAAATATCTGCCCCCAAAACAACAGGATGATCACAGCCAAAATAGTAACGTTGAGGCCTCAAAATGCCGACACCAGAAGTCATGGTGACTATGTCCATTTTAAAAAATATATATATTGTGCATGATTTAAACCAAAAAGATCAGCTGTGTTGGTTGAAATACCAGAGTAGCAGCTCAATAGAAAGCATCACAAACTGCTATGGGATGTGGTCAGCCCAAGACTGCAAGGCTATGCTAAGTTTTCAGTGAGGTGAGGTGTCTGCACAGAGCCCAAAGCATGTGAAAAGATAATACCAACCCTGCTGCTGTTTAGCAGGCGATACAGAATTGGTGGATCCTCAGATTTGGATATATTTCTCAGTATAAGTGAGCTATTTGATCTACTGCTCCTGGTACTAGATAAAAATCAGCAGATTCATGCTCTTAAAACTTTGAATATATGTAGAAAAATGTACAAATTCTGAACTATTCTAGTCTTAACCAAAGTGTTGGACTGACCAATATATTCCTTCTTCCACATTGTCAGCTTGGCTAAAATTGCCCGGTGTGTACACCTGCCTTTCACACACACCAAAAGCTGTGTTTGATCCAAATGTAAAACCCTCTTTGACCCCACGAAACCTCTTGAATGTGAACATCTGCTTAAATTGAGTTGTGTTACCACTTGATCATTCAGGAGGTGCTCTGTCAGTTCGCTGTATTAAACTAGGAGCTTGTCTGCTTGTCAATCAAAGCAGTACAAGGTGAACATCTCTGTCAAAAATCAAATTCATCCCCCACCAACTGCACTGCACCGCTCTCATTTTGACATCTTTGTTAAACGAGGCCTCTGACAAATCCTCTCTCTGCAGGCTTAGACCAGCTACCTGGGGAAATCACAGCTGTCTGGGTGTGTGATTGTGTGTATGTACATGTCATACATATCCATGATGCCACCTCTCCTCTACCAACATGAACGAATGGCTGTGTGCATGTGTATGTTAGGAGCATCCAATGTGCTTGGGTTTATTGACTCCTGGGGGTAATTGACAGGCTCACGCTCCCTTGTATATGCTGGTCTCGTGGGGGGCAGTTAGGCTGCCTGTGCTCAAAGCTGCAGACCTCCACTCATGGAGAATGCATAAAGGGATCTCTAGTGGATCTGTGGATTAGCTGCATTGTACAGGGTGAGGGGGCAAACAAGGCCATGACAGGTGAAGTTATTCACCATGCTTCACTCGCGTGTATTTGTGTGATTTTACAAACTGCACCGTAATTATGGCCGGATGATATGAAATTCAAAAATCTATAATTGCTCGGCAATAAATTTGAGCTTAAATGCAGAATTTTAAGAACTGTGCAGAATATTTCATTTGTCATTTTGAAACCATAGTGATGTATTTTTCCTGATTTTATGCAGCTAAGGATTTTCTTCTTCTGAGGCTGACTTTTTGCTGGTTGGTTGGTTGAACATTTTATAAGATGTTCAAGATTTTATGCAGTTTGATTATTGGGAAGAAGTAAATATGAACAGATATAAGTTTATAAGAGATTTGGTAATGTGATAGAAATGGTTTATCATATGTTTATTCGCTCTAATGCTGTAATAGCTAATAAATGAATAAATAACATTTGTTTAAGTCGACAACCTTTGCTATCAAAAGAGCTATACTGAGCAATTTTTGATCAAGAAAATCTGTAAGCCAGCAAAGCTGCAAACATATTTGGGCCTGATAATAAAGATGAAAAAGCTTAAGTATAAATTACAACATTACTAATATGTGTAAATATTTAAATTCATAACCATGTCACTACTCTACAGTGTGCTATTTAGGATAATTTGGTACTTTACGTTTGTATTTTCGTTACACTAATATCATGTTTTTGTTGCATTTATGAAATTATAAAGCTACATGTCATACAAGTAGATCTATGCCAGTTGAATGAAATGTATTGATAGTAGCCTATTTTCAATATAAATGAAACATATAGCAGCCTTTAAAAATAGTAAGTAAGTCCAACCACAGATAAAGCATACCTGTAAGCCAGCAGCATTGGCAGTGAAAGCAAACAAATCTGTCCACACACTGTTAAATGTCTATTTTTCTTGGTGACTTTTCTTTATTTGGATTTGAAATCCATAGCTAGGGGGACTCAGGACTAGTCATTTATCCATAGCCACAGCAATTGAGATTCAGCAAAATTAAGAAAGCACCAGGTGATAGACTTAGTATCTGATGCTTTTTATTTTATTTTAGTTTAGTTTTTAATTATAGGCTTTCACAACAATGATAAATAAAATTAAAATGTTAAAAAATAGCTATTGTTTACTTCCATATTCATATTCGTTTAGTTTCTTGTCAAAACTTACAGGGAGCCACAGGAAATGGACTAAAGAGCAGCAGGTTCGAGATACCTTGTTTGAGTGAAAGGACATCCAGGGGTTGTATGTTGAGCCTGGTTCAGCGACTTCATGTCAGGTCTTAAGAAGCATACAAATAGGAAGTGATTAGCAGGAATGTGGTGACCAGCAACCATTTAATATCAATGAAAGTCTGTGACTTGTAGCATTGGTGGGTGACTAGCATTGGGAGCAAAGGATACCATTCATATGGCAGGTTGTGAAACATACTGTATTAAAGGGTTCACTAAGCAACCAAAGCATGGAATTTCCACTAGCAACCAACTGTCACCTACAAAATGATGGGCAGCGTGCACATCACTAAATGTAAATGGTAAATGGACTGGTACTTATATAGCGCTTTTCTACTCAGTCTCTGTGTACTCAAAGCGCTTTACACTACAGGTCACATTCACCCAGTCACACATACATTCATACAGCACTTTTATCTACACTTAAGTGCTTAAATGTGTGGGTAAGGCTTATGTTTTGGAGGAGGTTTGTGCTGGGGCTCAGGTGGAACAGTGGGTTGTCCACTGATCCCAGGGTTAATGTTCAGTCCCCTGCCCCTCCACATGCTGAAGTGATGCTGAACCCAAAGTAGCTCCTGATGGCAGGCCATCGCCTTGCATTGCAGCTGTGGTGCAACATTTATCCTTAGAAAACAAGAACCACTGGGTCTTAAACATAGTTTCAAAAATGATATTCTTAGCTCAACATTTTCTTAAATTGGGTGAGCGTTGATTTTAATGTAATGGGAGTTAAACCTGGGAATTAAAGTTTAACTTTATTTAAGACTTCTCGTGGCAGAACTTGAAATATTAACAGCAGAGAATTATCATGGTGCCACAGTTTAAAAATACAGAAAAGCGTGCAACACTGTTATTTTTTAAACAGGCTCTCCTTCCACCTCTGGGTATTTCTTCATTGATGCTTGCCACCCACAGTTAGTCAGACATGACCCAACCTGCGGCAGTGCTGACCTGGTGGGTCTCAGCCTGTAATGACAGCATTAACAAACACTACCTCTCACCTAGAACATCACGCAGGGCAGGGCCTCAAGAAGGAACCAGAGGAGAGGTTAAGCATTACTGATGTTGAATCTAAAGACGTTATTATTTAATATTTAATGTACTCTCAATGAATCAGTCTATGACGTCTATTTTCTCTACCAGTTCAGGCATACTTAACTAATTTACATAGCTCTGAATCAAATATTAGTATTAAGGACAGAAGCAGTATCCCAAACACAAATGTTTTTTTTTCTAAAGTGTTACATCACTACATAAAACTCCCAACTAGTTACAGTATTCAGTTATGAAAGACGCAACAGTCAGGATTTTTTTTTTTCAACATGTAACGACTAACCGCACTTCAGAGAGGACCAAACATCCAGGCAGGTATATCGGGCAAAGAAACTGCAGACAAAATGAAGTAAAAGATAACAAAGGCCACAAGCTGAGATTATTTAGCTGATGTGACAGACTGTTGCAGCATTTCAGTATGCAATCTAACATGACCAGCCTCTCTGGTAACATTCATTTAACTGTAAAATTTCTTTCAGTGCAGTGTTTTGTCCAACTCAAAGTAACCCACAACACCAAAATAACTGATACTGTCAATGCTCTCATAATGGAAGTGGACAATTGAGTTTTCACTGAGATGGTTTTGGTAACTACTGATGCAAGGCCTTCGGGCAGCACCTCATGAATTACATCCAATGCTAATTTTCAGGAAGTAGCGTCTGCTCTGGTTAGCAAGGATGAGGTTGGGGGTGGTGGATGGTGTGTGATACTCTTTTGTCAGATCGCACCTCTCCTTGTCTCCCTATTATGCAAAGTGTATCCTTTTGGTGCCTCCATTCACTAGCTGTCCCAGTATTGGCTGCTGATAGATAATGGACTGATAAGCAACAGGTTTGCTAGACAGGAAACTTTGGTTTGCAACCCAGACTTTGAGTTTTGCAGTTTACTGGTTAGTTTTAGGAAAAGATTTGGGGTAAAATACGCCCTTTCACAGTAGTAATCCTACATGTTGGAAAAATGATCTCATTAATGCCCTAACCTTGTGGGTCATGGCATAGACACCAAAGGACACCTTGCACGTACATTAGCCTTTCCAGCAGCATGCCAAAACAGCACCAATTGAAGCCCTAGGCTGTTCTGTCTCAGTCCGCCTAACCTTATAAGATACTGTAGTGTGTGTGTGTGTGTATATATATATATATATATATATATATGTGTGTGTGTGTGTGTGTGTGTGTGTGTATACAGTATATATGATTTACAGTTTAGCTGCTTTATAGATCCATGCATGTACAGTGTGTTAGGTTCTTGGGTTATATGTTTATGCTAACATGGCATCACAAGGTCTCATAAAGACTTGCGCATCCTCCCCGCTTCATGGTCAAACCTCACAGAGCTAAAACATAAAACCAAACATAACATAAGAGACACGCGACCTAATTACCGTTCATCAAAACAGCAACCGTGACAACAAAAACACCTCACCTCACCCACCCACTGACAGAGCAGGAGAGCATCGCATCAAAAGATGGCATCTCATGCTTCATTGGATTCTACATCTGTAACAAGACACAGTTATTTCATAATTGTGTAAAACACAGAATTTGTTAGTGATGTTGCCCATGCATGAGAGATCACAGAGGAGGTGTTTATTTTCTCTGTCTGAGCCTGGCGGGCACGCCTGGCTTTACCAAAACTCAGAGCAGAACACGCTCATGTTAGATGGTTGTGATAAACTGATTATGATTAGACAGTGCATGGATAAACAAAAACGGCTGAAAGATGACTGAGTCATCATATTCCAAGGAGATTCTGTAGAAGATTCTCACATGATTGTCTGGATTTTTGGCAATGGCAAAGTCATTTAGGGGTGGCTGTGGCTCAGGAGGTAGAGTGAGTCGTCTATTAATCGGAAGGTCAGTGGTTCGATCCCTGGCTCCCCTAGTCTGCATGCCAAGTATCCTTGGGCAAGATATTGAACCCCACGTTGCCCCCAATGCATTCATCGGAGTAAGCACTTAAGTGTAGATAAAAGTGCTGTATGAATGTACGTGTGACTGGGTGAATGTGGCATGTAGTTAAAGTGCTTTGAGTAGAAAAGCGCTATATAAGTACCAGTCCATAACAAGAAAGTACACCCTCTATCAGTTCAAGGTTGTACATATCAGAACATAATAAAAAAATATCTAGTCCTTAATGGGTCTTAAAATTAGGTAAATACTGTACAGCCTCAGATGAACAATAACACTGACATATTACACTGTGTCATTATCTATTTAACAAAAATGCAGAACCCATGTGTGAAGTACAAGTAACAATAACTTGAAGTAATTGTTTTTTGTATGACTTTATCAGTGTCTCACGTCATTGTGAAGGGACTTTGGTCCACTCTCCTTTACAATGTTGCTTCAGTTCATTGAAGTTTGCAGGCATTTGTTTATGCACAGCTCTGTTAAGGTCCCACCACAGCATTTCAGTTGGGTTGAGGTGTGGACTTTGACTCAAAATTATTCATGGCCTCACATTTGACTCTAGAATACTTTGGTATACAGATGAGTTCATGGTCAACTCAGTGACTGCAACGAGCCCAAATCATCACCCCTCCACCACCGTGCTTGACAGCAGGTATGAGGTCTTTGTGCTGATATGCTGTGTTTGGTTTTTGCTAAAAATGGCTCTGTGCATTATGGCCAAGCATCTCCACTTTGGACTCATCTGTCCAGAAGTCTTGGGATTTGTTCAGATATAATTTTGCAAACCTAAGCTATGCTGCCATGTTCTTTTTAGATCGAAGGGGCTTTCTCCTGGCAACCCTTCCAAACAAGCCATACTTGTTCAGTCTTTTTCTGATTGTACTGTCACAAACTTTAACATTTAACATGCTCACTGAGGCCTGTAGAGTCTGAGATGTAGTTCTTGGATTTTTTTGCAATTTCTCTGAGCATTGCACAGTCTGACATTGTGGTGAATTTGCTGGAACGTCCACTCCTGGGAAGACTGACAACTGTCTTGAATGTTTTCCCTTTGTAAATAATCTTCTTTCACTGTAGAATGATGGACTTCAAATTATTTGGAAATGGCCTTATAGCCCCACCCAGGTTGATGGGCAGCAACAAACAGCTTCTTTAAGCATCTTTGCTTTCCTTCTTTCTTCCTTGGCACTGTGTTAATATTCACCTGAATGCTCCAGACCAGCAAACAGCCAAAAAATCTACATTTTGCACAGCTCTAAACACTCAGATCTACATTGATCAGGCAACATTATGACCACTGACAAGTGAAGTGAATAACACTGATTATGTCTTCATCATGGCACATGTTAGTGGGTGGGATATATTAGGGAGGAAATGAACATTTTGTCCTCAAAGTTGATAGAAGCAGGACAAATGGGCAAGCGTAAGGATTTGAGCGAGTTTGACAAGGGCCAAATTGTGATGGCTAGACAACTGGGTCAGAGCATCTCCAAAACTGCAGCGCATGTGGGGCGTTCCCAGTCTGCAGTAGTCAGTATCTATCAAAAGTGGTCCAAGGAAGGAACAGTGGTGAACCAGCAACAGGGTCATTGATGCACTTGGGGAGCAAACGCTGGCCCGTGTGGTCCGATCCAACAGACGAGCTACTGTAGCTCAGATTGCCAAAGAATTTAATGCTGGTTCTGATCGAAAGGTGTCAGAATACACTGTGCATCGCAGTTTGTTGTGTATGGTCAGCAAAAGGGGGACCAACACAATATTAGGCAGGTGGTCATAATGTTATGCCTGATCAGTGTATACAACAACAGTGACTAGTTTGGTAGTATGATTCACAACTCTTTTGCAAACACAAGACATTTTCTCCATTTCTGTCACTAAATGTCACTAATGTACTGTATACTATGTGTCATATTCTCCCTGGTTAATTTCAGCTTCGTGTTGTTATAATATCCCCTTGGAAAGTGAAAATCACTGGTTTTGAATGCTGAAGTTCAAGGTTTACACAGTTAATGTGTCCTTTTTCAGAACTCTGCTGGTGTGATCCATTGCTTCAACATTCAACATCCATTGTCAGTAAACATAACATTGGTAAGTATTTTGATAATTGCCTTATTGTTTATTAGTAGCATATCTGTGTTTTAGACATATCTGTGTTTTAGACAGTTTAAGAAGTCATCTTGTGAACTTGAGAAGGGCATTTTTGACATTACCTGACATACTGCAGGCCAAACTATTTATGTACTAATTAAGTAATTAATCACTGTAAAACCTTACAGCTCTCTTCTGCTATCACTTTGTTTACCTGCTGTGTCTTTCATTGGAATCCTACCATTTTCAGTCTATTTAGACTTCATGTGTTGTGAGTTCATAGCTACAGTCTAACTGTGTAATTTTAAATTCCAGACACTGTGACAGATTCCCATGTCTCTTCTACTTGATGAACAAAGTAAGACTTTACCTGTATAACACAGACAGGATATGGGCGGTAGATTTAAGGGCTCCTTAGCAGGTAGTCCTATACAGTCACAGGTCTGGTTTTTGGGCTTGGCTTGGCACTGTACAGATGGCCTTTTTCTGGGGTAAACAAAGACATAATCTGTCTCAGGTCTGTAATTTATCTTTGTCATTTGAATGTATGTGGCAGTGTAATGACAAATATAATGTGGTGTAAGGCCAAACCCCAAGGTGTGGCTGCCTGGTGTGGTTGCCTTCTCTGTGGATGGCTGTTTTATTGGTATGTTGGCAAGTTGACAATTTGATGATTTGATTGATGGTCTAGGTTCTTTTTTTTCTTTTTGCTAAGCTGGTTGACTGTTTGTTGGCCTCCTGCTATGGTTCTCTTTGCTTAAGAATACTGTTTGGTTGGTTGTATTGTTGTTGCTCATCTGACTGGTTGGCAAGTTCTTGCCCTGTGGGACTGAATATGATGTTAAAACATTCCCTCCAAGCCTAAGAAATTAATTGGATGAATAAAATGTATTTTAACTAATAATAATAATGGCCAAAATGGAAAAAAACATCACTTTATAGTTCTATCATATAAACACAAAAGCAAAAAAGGGGAAACAACAGAGATAAAAAGTAAATGAATGATAAATGGCTTTCCACCACTTTACAACAAAGAAGTAATCGACCAAACATAAATTTCCTTACTTTTTGTGCTAAGTATATATATACATACAGTGCCTGGAAAAAGTATTCATACCCTTCTTGCACGGTTTGTCACATTACAACCACAAACCTTAATGTATTTTATTGGGATTTTATGTTATAGACCAACACAAAGTAGCGCATTTGTGAAGTGGAAGGAAAATGATACATGGTGGTCAAAATCTTTTACAAATAAAAATCTGAAAGGTGTGGCGTGCATTTGTATTCAGCCCCCCTCAGTCAATACTTTGTCAAATCACCTTTCGCTGCAGTTACAGTTGCAAGTCTTTTGGAGTATGTCTCTACCAGCTTTGCACATCTAGAGAATGAAATTTTTGCCCATTCTTCTTTGCAAAATAGCTCCAGTTCAGTCAGATTGGATGGAGAGCATCTGTGAACTGCAAATTTCAAGTCTTGCCACAGATTCTCAATAGGATTTAGATCTGGACTTTGACTGGGCCATTCTAACACATGAATATGCTTTGATCTAAACTATTCCATTGTAGCTCTGGCTGTATGTTTAGGGTCGTGTCCTGCTGGAAGGTGAATCTCCGCCCCAGTCTCAAGTCTTTTGCAGCCTGTAACAGGTTTTCTTCCAGGATTGCCCTGTATTTAGCTCCATCCATCTTCCCATCAACTGCATGTAGGCCAGAAAGTTCAATTTTGGTCTCATCTGACCAGAGCACCTTCTTCCACATGTTTGCTGTGTCCCCTACATGGCTTGTGGCAAACTGCAAACAGGACTTCTTATGGCTTTCATTGAACAATAGCTTTCTTCTTGCCACTCTTCCATAAAAGCCAGATTTGTGGAGTGCACAACTCATAGTTGTCCTGTGGACAGATTCTCCCACCTGAGCTGTGGATCTCTGCAGCTCCTCCAGAGTTACCATGGGCCTCTTGGCTGCT
>VUQI01059642.1:0-17664 GCA_015106735.1 Paratilapia polleni
GTGATTGTTTTTATTTTCCCCGTAGCACAACAGAAACAAAGAAAAAAAAAAAAACGGAGCTTTTTTCAAGTCTTTCAGTACTTCGTACTATTTTCAAACATTACAGCGGCACGACATTGATGTGAGAACAGATAAATATCAGCCACTGATATCAGTAAATCATCTTATTTGTCGATATACTGATATCAGTTAACAGGGCCGATGTTTGCCCGATGTAGCAGTGCACCCCTACATATTTGATCTGTCTGCATTGTTATAAACTTAATCTCTATTATTGAAGCGTATGCATCAGACAGAGCACACTGTACTCGCCATTAATCACCATTTCTAAAGATGTTAGTTTTATGACTTCAGACTTTTGGCCGGTTTTTGTTTGGGTTTGTCACTCTGCAGTAATGACCTCTTTAAACTCTTCAAACTCCATTGTTCACTGGTGTGTATGTTTTGCGTGTGTGATTGCTGTAGCTTGTTTCCCAGTTTTTCCAGTTGAATGTTGAAAGACCTCTATGCAACGCTTGCGTTTTGGTTTTATTCTGTGGCAGTCTAAACTGACAAGCACTCAGCTGAGAATGTATTTTCATTATATCCCCTGTCCTGCATGGATGTACTGTACAACACACGACATATCTCACAGCAGAACCTTTTTTTTTTTTTCTTTTGCCCCATATTTGTTGAGTTACACCCGATTGCTGTTTTGACATTGGACGTGACGTTGTGCATCCCTTTGATGCTCTTGAAAAGCGCACCGACCGAGCCGATGGGAATGCAGATAGAAAAGGTCGACCGTGTGTTAACGGACTGCTGAAATGTTGTATCACTACCTAACACGTCTCTTCAGACATTCTTCTGTACTACTTAATATGTAGCACTGGGAACAGAGTGATGGCTCATTTTCATCTGCATTGGCAAACCTAATTTCTTCCATTGTCCCATCAGACAGATTCATTCCTGTCCCGCAGTGGACTGGGAAGGGTCATCAACCATGAGAAGGAACCAAAGATGTTTCGTTTTTTTTGTCTTTTGCAGTACTTTTCTCTGGCCCTGTATATTTTGTTTCTTGTTAAATAAAAGATATAAAGTTAACTTTTTGGCTGATTGTCCTTTAATATTCTAAACTCAGTTATAAATGCCATGTCTCAAAGCAAGCTTGTTATTTTCTCTGTTAGAAAATTCATCACATTTTGCAGTAAGTGACTGCCTAAAGTCTAGAACCCATGGGCAACACCAGATGCTGTTTCCTCCCTTGAGATGCTCTGCCAGCCCTTGACTGCAGCTACCTTCAGTCTCTGCTTGTTAGTGGGTGTTTGTCTTATTTTTTGTCTGAAAAGCATGCTCTACTGGGCTGATCAGGTGAGTGACCTGGCCACTGAAGAATATCCCATTTCTTTACAATTCTTGGGTTGTTCCATTTGCACTTTGAAGTGCTGTCTGATCAGTTTTGCAGCATCTGGCTGAATCTGAGCAGAGTGTAGCAGCCCTGTGCAGTTCACAATTCATCCTGCTGCTTCTGTCATTAGTCACATCATCAATAAACACTAGTGACCCGGTTCCACTGGCAGCCATACATGCCCATGCCATAACATTGCCTCCACCATGTT
Organism: Paratilapia polleni; assembly: GCA_015106735.1. Taxonomy (NCBI): domain Eukaryota; kingdom Metazoa; phylum Chordata; class Actinopteri; order Cichliformes; family Cichlidae; genus Paratilapia; species Paratilapia polleni. Next base: position 1,599 of record VUQI01059642.1, read on the forward strand.
GGACAGATGATGTTATATGCTTCAGATCATGAGCTGTTTCTCTGGTACAAGTTCATCTTGGGTTCATCTGTCCAAAGATTTTTTTTTTTCCAGAGCTGTTCAGCCTCTTTTAGATGTTTACTGTCAATGTCTAATCTGGCCTTCCTGTTCTGGAGTGTAACCATGGTTTGCACCTTGTAAACCCTCTGTATTTCCATTCATGAAGGCATCTCTTGATAGTACAGTACAGTGCAAAAGTCTCGAGCCAAGCCTCGTTTGTATTTTGTTTCCAAGGAGCCAGACTTTCTTGTAATTTTTAAATTGGTCTTGAGCAATAGTTCTCCAGGCTTTCTGAAGGCCTTTCAAAGTTCTACTTTGGACATTGGCTGCTTTTTCACTCATTTTTAGTCCAGTCCTTGTACCTGACCATTTTCAGAGGAATGTTTTTTTGTTTGTTAAGCCACTTAACACTGACCTATGAATCATTCACCTAACTCAAGGGATGAAACAGTGTTGTGTCTACACATAACAGACAACTTAGCAAAGAACCAATTTTAAATTGTATCTTCAGGCACTTTGTTACTAGCAGCCTGTCGCAAAAACATCATTTGTTCCTATTTCTTTAGATGAATCTATGAAAAATGCCAAAGATAACACAGTCTGGCAGACATAAAATAGTATTTTTACACCAACAAGGTGATTCCCAAAGAACTATTAGCCACAAAACTGGCATATCTCTCCATATCACTGTTGGTGTGCAGTGTGTCTTTAACAAATTTGAGGAAACTGGACAAGTGGAGGACAAAAGAAGAAGTAGCAGGCCTAAAAACTCTGCTGCAGATGAACAGTAGCTGAAAGTCATGTCCTTAAGAAATGGGGGAAAAAAATCCAGACACCCTGAAACAGGACCTGAGAGATGCATCTGGCCCTTCAGTTGATCCATCTACTGTTCACTGAAGCCTCATCAGAAATGGTCTCAGTGGAAAGGTGGCTGTCAAGAAGTCATTCTTAAGGAAGGGAAACAGGCAGAAAAGGCTGAGGTATGCCACATTACACAAGAACTGGACTGAAAATCAGTGGCAACAGGTCTTATGGCGAGATGTGTCCAAATTTTAAACTTTTGATTCAAAATGTCGTCAGTATGTACAGAGGAGGTCAGGAGAGAGGTACAACAGTGAGTGTCTACAATCATCTGTAAAACACAGTGGAGGCTCTGTCATGGTTTGGGGCTGCATTTCAGCCAGTGGTGTCCTGTCAAATTGATGGAATTATGAATGCAGAAGTGTACTGTCAGATTTTAATCCACCATGTAATACTATATTGAAAGAGTCTGACTGGCAACAGCTTAATTTTTCAGCACAACAGTTTGATCCCAAACACACTGCAAATGCAGTAAAAGCATACCCGGATAGAAAAACACACAGTGGAACACTATCAGTCATGGATTGGCCTCCCCAGAGAGCGAACCTCAACAATATCGAAGCAGTGTGGGATCATCTTGACAGAGAACGGAACAAAAGGCAGCCAACATCCAAAGAAGAGCTTTGAATGTCCTTCAAGAAGCCTGGAGAACTATTCCTGAAGACTACTTGAAGAAATTACAAGAAAGTTTGCCTTAGACCGTTCAGTCAGTGTTGAAGGATAAAGGTCATTAGAATTGTACAAACTCTGTTTTTGCCTTATATGATGTTTCCATTTATGTTTGCACGTTTCAATAAATTGCTGCACCTATTTACCATTTTCCTAGCAAAATGTAAAGACATGAGGAGTGGGTCAAGACTTTTGTACAGTATTGTAGACTTTCACAATGATATGCCGACCTCCTTGAGCGGGTTGTTCACTTGGTTGGATGTTGTGAAGTTGTTTTTCTTAACCAAGGAAAGAATTCTGTGATCATCTACTTTAGTTGTCTTCTGCGGTCTTTCAGGCCTTTTGGTGTTGCTTAGCTGGCCAGTGCATTCCTTCTTTTTAAAAATGTACCAGATTGTTGATTTGGCTAAAGTTTTGCTCTCTCTCTAATAGGTTTATTTTGTTTTTCAGTCTAATGATGGCCTCCTTCACTTGCATCAACATCTCTTTGCACCTCACATTTAGCCGACTTTGATTATGATATTATATGTTTTATTGATATATTATTAATACAATGTTGATTTTATGTTTTTTTTAATATTCTTGTGAACACGATGTCCTCCCCAGAAATATAAAAAGAAAAACAGAAAAAAAATAGGTTTCAGAAAATAAATAGGAGTAAAATACAAAGGGAAAGTAATACATGTGGAAATGAATTAAGTTAAAATGGTACAGTTCTATGTATAGCAGCACATACCCTTGTTTATAGTATGGGTGATAAAGAATGCAGTCAGATTGGAGGACAAAATATCGATAATATATTCAGAAAATCAACTGGAAAAAGGTGTTGAAATAATTAGGACCAACACGATAAACAGAATATGAGAAATAATAGATGTTTTTCTTTTTCAGTATTAGAGAAGTGAATGAGCGTTACTCCCCTCTTCAGATCAGAAGGTGGCGGTAATGCATTCGAAAGTCATTTGCCATTGGCCGATTACTTCCCGAACGAAGAAGAAGAATTCCTCTTCCGCCGCGGCTCCGGCGCCTGAAACACGAGTGTTTGTCATTTCTGTCTTCACGGGAGGCACGGCAGCAGTATTGGACCGACTGGCGGCACGTAGCTAAACACAATGGTCAGTATAGTTTTCGGTAAATGATTCCTAATACTTGGTACTATGTTTCTGTCCGAATAAAGCGTTTTCTTGATACGAGTATTGCCTCCAGTTTAGCACGCGTGACTACCTGGGCTAACGTTAGCTTAGCTCCCAAATTAGCCAGCGGTAGCTCACAGTTCAGCTAGTGTTAGCTGGGTGATGGAGCTAAAAGAGGTTTCAGCGGCCTTTGGCAGTTGGTACAACTGAGCAGCTGTGTTTGCTTTTTCTTATCAAGTATAACTTTAACAGCTAGTTGGTTATCACAGTGTCCAGGCCTAATGTCCTATCTTTAAAAGACGTCGTAAAGTGGACCAGCTGATTTCAAATCGATGCCATTGTTGTTTACAGAAGCCGATCCTACTCCAGGGCCACGAGAGGTCCATCACTCAAATCAAGTACAACAGAGAAGGAGACTTGCTCTTCTCTGTTGCTAAAGACACGGTGAATTCATAATAATGACCATTCATTCATTCATTCCCTCATGTGAGTTTGTTTGCAGCAGGCTAACTTATTTAGCATTTACATCACAGGTAGCCAACGCGTGGTACTCAGTCAATGGCGAGAGGCTTGGTACCTACAATGGACACACAGGAGCTGTGTGGTGTGTGGACTGTGACTGTATCCTTTTTTGTTTTGTTTCTCAAAATGTACTTGCAAATGTTGTTGTATCTCAAACAAATGGCAAGTCTGAGACTGTAATGCTGTGGTAGTGTCCATGTTTGGATCCTTAACTTTGCTTCTATCAGGGGACACCAAAAGTGTGCTAACAGGATCAGCAGATAACAGCTGTCGACTGTGGGACTGTGAGACCGGTAGGTTGAAAACAAGTTTTCCATATTTCGGTTCTTTGACTCTGCTAGAAGAGCTTTGCAGAATTTCCAAATAATCCTTGTGTATCTTGTATTGGGATTTGGTGCAGTCCCTCATTTCATCCCCCGTCTCATACTAGCTGTTTTAGCTCTTCTCCCTTTAAGCATAACTTTATTCTGATTGGCTGCTCTTTGCAAACAACAGTGGGTGGGTGGGGCTTATGTGCTTACAGCCTGAGATGACCATATTGAGGATGTCTGTTCTCAGTTTCAGGCAGTTTTTTCCTACTCTTGGCTCTGTATGATGTCACTGAGTGTTTAGAGCAGTCAGACCTCCCTGCCGGCAGTTAGTTGTTCCACGGTCTTGTTAAGCCCTATGTGTGTCGTTCACAGGTAAACAGCTGGCCCTGGTCAACACCAGCTCTGCTGTCAGAACGTGCGGCTTCGATTTCAGCGGCAACATCATCATGTTCTCCACAGACAAGCAGATGGGTTACCAGTGTTACCTGAACTTCTTTGACCTGAGGGATCCACAGCAGATAGGTATATACCATACACACACACACACACACACTAGTGTTAGTCAGCAGTCATTTTGAGCTTTAAAAGTGGCTACAAGACTAAAGAATCAGTCATCAGATCACGTGATTTAAAGCCATCATTGTACAACTGTTCCTCCAGAGACAAGTGTGAAGTAACTCACAAATGTAAGGAGAGCTAGTTTTACTTTATCTGTATATTTGCTGTTTGCAGTTGTTACATTTACATTGTTGAATATTCTGCTCAGCAGAATGCGGCTCATGTCGGTGGTATAAAGTTGGAATCTCTCTCCTTCTCTGCAGATGACAACCAGCCCTACCTGTCCATACCCTGCAGTGAACACAAGATCACCAGTGCTGTGTGGGGACCTCTGGGAGAGTTTGTCGTCGCCGGCCACGAGAACGGAGAGATCAACCAGTTTAGTGCCAAGGTTTGACACACACTTGGAACATGTGGAAACGTAATAAAAAAAACAGGCAGCACGGAGGGCCCAATGCTAAATAAATACAGTGACTGTTAGCCACACACATTTTTTTTTGTTTATATATATATATATCTGTGTGTGTGTGTGTGTGTGTGTGTGTGTATACATTTGCAATCAGAAATATTCAACCCCTTCACCTCAAAAGACATGATAGTAATGTGGATGAAAGATAATGACAATAAATTACAAAAAAACCTCATTAAAGAATCAAAAACATTTGAGTTAATTTGACAACAGAAGTTGACTTAACTTTGAAGTTCAAATGAAAAATGTAACTCTTTTAACGCATGTGCAGTATTATTCAACTCCCAGCAGTACTTTGTGGAGCATCGTGTAGCTTTTATAACTTGTAACAAACGTTTTCGATAAATGCTGATGAGCTTCTTCCACTTCTCGATCAGAATCTTTGCCCATTCTTCACGTGCAAAAGCCTCTAGCTCAGTGGTGTTTGATGGCTTCCGTGCTGCAGCTGCCTTCTTTAATTCTCACCAAAGATTTTCAATCGGATTTAAATCTGGTGACTGAGAAGGCCATTCCAGGTCATTCCAGGATCTTTTTCTCAACCATACTTTGGTTGATTTGGAGGTGTGCTTGTGATCCTTGTCTTGCTGCAAAGTCCAGTGATCACCAAGTTTCAATATGTCAACAGAACTTATCACGTTCCTCTTTAAAAGGGCCTGGTATTTCTGGGAATCCATGATGCCAGGTACACTATCAAGATTGCCAGTTCCTGCCGCAGAAAAACAGCCCCAAATCATCAATGACCCACCTCCATGCTTGACCACAGGGATGGTATTGTTCTGGTCATAAGCCTGGCCTTTCACACGCCAGACACACCGTTGGTCCATATGTCCAAACAGTTCCAGTTTGGTTTCATCAGTCCATAGAACTGTCTCCCAAAACTCTGTAGTCTTATCCAAATTCTTCCTGGCATATTCTAGTCGACTTTTCATGTTCCTTGTGGTCAATAGTGGAGTCTTGGATACGAGTGGAGTCTTGGAGTCCGGCCATGAAGTCCTTGTTTATTCAGTCCACGTCTTATAGTTGCCACTGAAGCACTTGTACCAGCCTTTATCAGGTCATCCTGTAGGTGTCTTGCAGTCACACGGGGGTTTCTCTTAGTTGTCCTGACTGAGTTGTTAAGGGCCTTTGATGAAATTTTGGGCTTTCTTCCACGGCCAGGCAGGTTTGCAGCTGTTCCATGAGTTTTAATCTTCCTTATAATGCTCCCAATGGTGTCTTTTGGAATGTTAAATGTTTTGGAAAACTTCGTATACCCAAGGCCCTTCGGGTGTGATGAAATAATCTCCTCTCTCAGCTTTTGTGGAAGCTCCTTTGTCTTTCCCATGATTGCAATTCACCTTGAATGCCTTCATGCGTGGGGTTTATATATGCATCACAGCTGAAGCAAATGAAGGATCATTATAAAGCTCCCAAAGGCTTAATTATGTTTCAACTCCACTTTAGGCCATAAAAACTGTCAGAAAGCGTCATAAAAAAAACAATATAATATGGGGTTGAATAATTGTGACATGGCTATCTTAACAAAATATACTGTTACACACAAATACTACATCATGCAGTTTCTGTGGTTGATTTTGTTTCACTCAACTCATAAAGAAGTCATCCAAAGCAGAATCTTGCTTTTTGACAAAGCTGTAATTGATAAATCCTTAAAATCTTTGGGGGGTTGAATATTTCTGATTGCAAGTGTATATATGTGTGTATATATACTGCTTATCAGGAGAGAAGCTCTTTATTAAATAGCTTGTTTCAGACAGGATTAACTGAGGGGCTGCATTTTGAACTGTGTTCATGTAAAGCAATGCTAGCAGAGTGCATTTATAAAAATATAGAGCTTGGAGCAGAATAGGTCCCTCTTTAAAGCTTCATGTTGTAACTACATTATTTTTGGGACAGTCCGGGGAGATCCTGAAGAAGGCCAAAGAGCACACCAAGCAGATCAATGACATCCAGACATCGTTGGATCTGACTATGTTCATCAGTGCCTCCAAGGACAACACTGCTAAGGTAAGACCTGTAAACACAGCCGATCCTACGCACCGTGTCAGAGTTTGGGTCGCTGAAAGATGCTCCTTTCTATGAAACTGATGTATGCTACCTGTCATGAGAGTCATTATCAGATTTCTGGCTGTATCATACTATGTTGCGGAGAGTTGGTCATCTTCTTTGTGTCCTTGTAGTTGTTTGACTCCACTTCTCTGGATCACATCAAGACATTTAAGACAGAGAGACCTGTTAACTCTGCTGCCATCTCCCCCATAATGGACCATGTAAGAAAAGCCTCTCACAGTGCTGCATATCCTCACCTGGTGCCATTTTTATAGGACTTTGCACACAAGATCTCCATTCTGACCTTTAATATTTACACATGCTGTGTCACGCAGGTGGTGATGGGAGGTGGACAGGAAGCCATGGAGGTCACAACTACCTCCACCAGGATTGGCAAGTTTGAGGCCAGGTAAGCAGATGTGACAGATGAGATTCCCCACTTAACGCTTCCTTGTTTTGGTCTAAAACCATCCAGGAACCAAATCACATGACAAGGTTTTCTGGTGGTAACTGCCTTCTTTGCTGTATTCAGATTCTTCCATGCTGCCTATGAAGAGGAGTTCGGCAGGGTCAAAGGTCACTTCGGCCCAATCAACTGTGTGGCATTCCACCCTGACGGCAAGAGGTACAAGATGGCCGTCTTCCTAAAACATCACCTTAAAATATACAGGCGTCTGGTTAAAACTGCTGCTAACACCTTCCTCCTGCTATGTTGTTGTTGTTTTCTGCAGTTACAGCAGCGGAGGAGAAGACGGATACGTAAGGATTCATTACTTTGACCCACAGTACTTTGACTTTGAATTGGAGGCGTAAACAGCCAGCCTCCTCGACCCCACCGCTTCAACTAACATCAGACTCAGTCCAGTCAGGAGCAGGGAATAACGGACAGTCAGCAGCTCGCCTCCTCCCCTTCATCTGAACTGATCTGGAGTCAGGGTACAAGCAAAGGTCTGCTGCCAACCACTGATTCGAAACTGTACGCTTCTCCCAGATTACTTCAGAATAAAGAGGCTGTGAGAGGCGACACGAGTGTGGTGTTTATTTTTAACAGTTTTCTAATATCACTTGGACACTCCTGTGGCATCAGGAGCATCTGGGTTGCTACATATTTTTGACTGGATTTTAACCCCATCTCCTTAAATGTATTTAATTTGATAAGAATTTGAGTTATTGATGCATTTTTCTGTTGTGAAGCCATTCCACCACAAATCGCCATAAAGTTACTTAAAAAGTTGCATCTGTGTGATCTCTTGTTTTGACGACAGGAACATAGAACTCTGAACAGTGTAGTGATAGAATAATTGTCAAGTTTAACTTGTATTTGTTCCATTCCCATTTGGGACATAACATTATCTCCAACAATTTGAACCCCAGTCTGTATGCACGGCTGCCAGAGATGAGTTTTTCTGAATTGCAAAGACACTGCCATTCTCTGCACAAAATCTCCATGCCCTGTTATTGAATCAATCACTCACCTTAAACAGTTTTCACCAAGTTAGACACAATTTGCAGATGTAGTTAACACATTTTTCCCAGTGATGACTCCAAAAATGGATGGAAATAATCTGAGAAGCAGAGGAGGAAGAGAACAGTAATTTCAGGTGAAATTTGATTAACTCTGGTGGACCATAATCCTTGTACGTGGAGTGACGATCGAAACAAGAAAACATCAATCTGTGAGACTTTAACACACTGATTTACTCACGTGTCCACTTTTGCATTTTTCTCACATTTCATATAATTTATGTTGGATGGGGAAAAATATTAAACTAACCACTTTCAGTAGTAAATTGAGGCTTTTTTTTTTGTAGAATCGCAAGACAGCCGTGAAGTTTGTAACTAGTTAAAGTGCCTGAAAACTTATTTTGTTTGTGTAATGAATACTCAGCAGTGATATTAGTGGGACAGATTGTGTGTTTGAGCAAGAACTATTGTGTGGTTTTAGAAAGGAGATGTAAGCCATAACGTCAGTGACGTAATGGTTCATCTGGGTCTCGATCCATCACAGTTCACAGGTTGCTGCCGGTAAAATGACGAATGTGATCTTGACCTTGAGCGCGGTTTTGGTGAGGACCCATTAGGTGATCACTGTTAGCTACTTTCACTTAAACCTGACCTAAACCTGTAGGAGCAGCAGCCGTCCTCGTGAATCGTAGACGGACACCTCGCTGTGGCATAAGCTCATTGGTCCGTCAGCCAGATGAGCTGAAAAAGTGTCCATAGAAACTGTTGCTAATGGCCTCAGCAGCCCTCATCCCAAATGCATCACCTTGAAGGAGAGGATGGCTAACATGGCACCACATGACTTAAACCAAACATCCCTATCTGAGCACTTTAACCTTAGCCAGAGGCACCAAGACTGTCACTGTCAGGTGATGGAGGTAAGGACTGTCAGTGGAGTTTATTTGAAAAAGAAAATATCGAGTGTCAAGGTAGGTCCACATGCTAAAAATGCCTTCATCTGCCAATACAATCAAATGTACTCAGAGCACTTTCCAGCATTTATCCTCCACTTTATTCATATGCCTTCAAGCACTTTCTGTCACACCTGCTCCAAGTCCCTAGTCACCCTTGTTAACAGGTCAGGTGGCATTGTGCAAATTCTGGCTTTTGCCCTTTTGAAAACCACTAGTACAGCCAACAAACAACAACTCAGGACAAAATATGGTTCTGTTTTCTTTCTTTATTTTTTTTTTATAACAAATTTCTGATAATGCACATTTCACAAGGATAGAACTCCAAACAAGCACGTGTAGAGGGCCGTGCAGAGGCTCACTCCACCTTCATGTATAATGGTACAAAATATCTAAAATAAGTCACTCATACCCCAACATTAAGCCTCTGAAGAGGTTCGCACTCATCCTTACATAAACATACAATGGAGGAAGAAAATAAAAACAGAGCAGATATTCATAGGATGACAGGCTAAGGGGACTGACGGTACTCATGATTTTAAATAAGTTACTGAGCAGAGATCGGGGACTCTGTGGGCAAAGGCAGTAATAAGTACATGCTAAAGGCGAGATCAATCTAAACATGCATTCACTGATGAAGCAACACAGAGACAAAGTCTGCCTTGTGCTGGTTATTCAGTATCACAGTATCATAAATAGATATTTGAAAACTAACAGAAAGCCTTTTTGCATGTGAGCACTTGGAGATCATCTACATCTCTGCAGGGATTTGTAGCTGGAGCCCCACAAACAGGTTCCAGTGTGAAATGCCAGGATAGGAACTGTAACACTGGGTTCTTCTTATCAATGCAAACCTGGTTCACACAGCAGCTCAGAGGGATTTGTTTTATACTCCATGGAGCACCAGGTGGGTGGGGTTTACACCGGTGAATCACTGAGCTTGTAAACTGGAGACAGTGTAAATCAGGTTTGCCTGTAAGAACATATAATAAAACAGGAATAGAAAAAGGTCCTATCACTGCAGTGGGAGAATACGGGAAACAAAAGGGGCTGTGAGGGCAACAGTAAAACCATCCATTCTTCGTTGTGCCAATCTTCAAGTTGTCTTCACCTCTTCTTTTGGTCTGAAACACACCATAGAAGTTGAAGCAACAGTTCCCACACAGTTTACTAAGAAAACACCATCTAAACTCTGATTCTTTCATAGCACTGAAGCAGAGGTAGGCCAAGTTTTTCTTCATCACAGAAGTGGGAAAAACTCCAAAGTATCCCTAGCTGTCTCTGATTAGCATCAATAGCTGTTCTTTTGTTGTGTATGGGCCACACAGTGTGCCTTAAGAAATATACTATAGACAAAGTTTACCCAACCCTAAATGATAATGTATATGGGGAACCACTGAACATATCAGTTACAAAGCACTGGACATTGTGTAATGCCCAGTGCTAGACAACGAATGAGTGGAAAATAGGTTTCTTACCCTGATGTGTCCATCTTCTCCTCCTCCTTCTCTTCCTCTTTGACTTCTAGGAAGGAGAGAAACATGATGATGGTGATTACTGTTATTTTTAAATCATCCTCCATTACCATTTTGTCTCATTAGCCTCACCTTTCTTTTCCTCTACTTCCTTCTCCTCCTCCTTCTTCATTCGTTTGGTCTTCTTATGGTTGGCTGCGTTCCGGCGGCCCCCTCCCTGCCCCTCCGCCTCATCCTCAGAGTCAGAAAACTCTTCCTCACAGGCTATCCTCTTGTCATGGGCCCGGACTGAAACACAGAACACACACAAAAAACATGCATGTAAATCCTCAAATCACCATTTCCTTTAATCCCATCTTTAAAAATAAAAAAAATAAATAAAAAACTCTCTTACTAGAGATGCGTTTGTCAGGGTCTTCTTCCTCTTCATCTCCACTGTCTGGGTGAGGAGCATCCTCTGGGATTGCCTGCATCTGGACACCGGGGGCGTGAGGCAGCATACGCAGGTTCTCAAACAGGCGCTGTTTGATCTTCTCCAGGTACTCGTTGGTGTTCTGGTTGGTCATGTTGGAGGGGCTGATGTGCAGCTTGAAATCAGGCCCGAAGTACTCAAAGTAATCATTGTAGGGCAGCTCGTTGGGGATGGAGCAGTCCAAGGCGACGGCAGTTTCGTAGGTCCAGCAACGGGCCACGTTGCGGATGGTGTAGCCCCCGCCACCCAGCATCAGCAGAGGGAGGTTGAAGGTTTTGATGTACTCGACACACTTGGCGTGACCTGCAAGAGTCATCACATATTCAATTCAATTCAATTTTATTTATATAGCGCCAAATCACAACAACAGTTGCCTCAAGGCGCTTTATATTTTAGGGTACAGACCCTACAATATGGTGTGATATTGTTGTGAAATTCCCAATAGTGCAAAAGCAGTTCTGAGAATCGTCTTTGGAGTGTAAGGTGTCGTTATACCTTTGATGGTGAGGTTAAAGCAGCCCAGTCTGTCTCCAGATAGAGAATCGGCTCCACACTGTAGGACCACAGCACTGGGCTGGTACATCTCCATGACTTTAGCCATGATCTAACACACACATTAAAAATAAAGTCAGAGAATGAGCCTGAACCTGCTTTTTGCTGGTTTAAAAACAAAACAAACAAACAGTATTGTCACGATAAAAGAAAACTTACAGGCTTGAAGATGGCTTCATAGGACTCATCATCAATGCCATCTCTAAGAGGGTAGTTTACTGCATAGTACTTGCCCTTTCCTGCTCCAATGTCCTGCACACATTAGAGATATTGTTGAATTCATGCTCACATATGTACAAAATAATGTGATATGTTAGGCGGAAAATAGTAACGATTATTACAACAGACAAACTAACCCTCAGGTCTCCAGTGCCAGGGAAGTACTCCCCATACTTGTGGAAAGAGACAGTCATGACCCTGTCTGTGGTGTAGAAGGCCTCCTCTACTCCATCACCGTGGTGGATGTCAATGTCTATGTATAACACCCTCTGGTGGTATCTAGAACATGACAGAGAATTTAGTTAATGAACAAACGGTTCTACTGCTGCATAATCAAATGAATCCAAAACAAAGCAGTAGGATTAAATATGTGTTAGCCTGATTGTAATCTTGGGTGTAAAAACACGTAATCAATGTGCTGAAGGAGTGCAGATGTATTATGTGCTCATCCAAACAACCTCCAAGAGTGGCCTGAAGTGCATTCAGCCACCTTAAAAGCAAGAGAATGCCATGTGTGTGTCCATCTTAAACCAAATAAATGCTGATGAAAATCAACAGGGTCAAACACTCAAAGACACTGGACAAAACTGTCAAAGAATACTGCACAGCTGAATAGGAAGTGAGCCTAACAAAGCATTTCTTGATGCTTTTATAAAGGCAATCTGCTGACGGAGGGGCGAGGACGCAGAACAGTCATAGAAAAACAGAACACAGCTGAACTGCTTACTTAAGCAGCTCCAGGATGGCCAGGACGATGTCATTGACGTAGCAGAAACCAGAGGCCTCGGACTTCTTGGCGTGATGGAGTCCACCGGCCCAGTTGATGGCGATGTCTGTCTGCTGCTTGTTTAGCTTCACTGCTCCAGCTACAGGGAAGAAGAAACATTTAAAGATACAAAAACTAACTATGACTAACTACATATTTTTATTCTTAGAGCAGGTCTGCATAATTAACAGTTCAAATTAATCCTTATTTATCGTATACTGGGCCTTGTCACAGCCTCTCAGTTCATCCTCTGTCTGAAACAAACTGCTTTAGCTCCTTTCCTGTGCCTTTTAAACTAACTTTCTTCGATCAGCTGCTCTTTGCAAACAAAAGAATTGAACAACAGGTCAGTGGGGTGTGTGTGCTCACAGTCAGAGCTGATATTATGGATAAGCACTTTCATTAACATCCCACAGCAGAAAAGAACTGTATGAGACATTGCATATAGAGCCCGAAGCCTGAGCTTTTGGCACAGATATTACTTGCACATGCACCAACCTCACTTTTTGAAACTTTGGCCATGTTTAATATGAGCATCCACTACTGTCGCCATATATGACAGAAAACTGCAAAAGCGTTATAGGCTCTGTTTAACTGAAGCCAATCATTTATGGCAATTTAAATATGTGGAGGATATTTTAGATGCTGGAGCCCACACTCACTAGAAATCTTAAGACTTTTCTTTTCCATTCCACTTTTGGTGAATTGTTTTTATCCTTCAGTTATTATTAAATTGTGGACTTTTTTGAACCCATTACACTTTGTTTAAGCGCTGTGCCTGGTTCCGTACTCTTACGGCTGCCACTGATGCCTCAAATATATTGTTCTCTAACCTACAATTGGTGTTTAAAAACCCACATTCTGGAAACCAAAACCAGCCCTGCATAGTGTTGTCATGTATGTCCCTCCTGTATGAGGGGAGCGCACCACAAGGATTATGTGAGTGTGGTTGGAAAACGTACCCACAGAGCCACCCGTTGAGAGCTGGCAAAACTCAAAGAGACCATCAAAGACTGGACAGTCCTCTCCGACGTTGACTGCAAGGAAAAGTACAAGACAGACAGCTTGGATACAACTGAACAGGAGGAAAATTTGAGCAGATGGCCGATGAGAAGAAAATGGCACACTCACATCTCTGCATTTGTTTGCTGTACTCAGACATGTTGTCTGGTCGGATGGACCTCAGGAACTTAATGTAGTCATCACTGTGGTATTTTGTCATCTCTTCAGCACTGGCTTTGTGTGGTCTCTGAAATCACACAGAAAGGTAATGAGGGTGGAAAGTGTGGGCTGGCATTTCTCAGATTGTCAGTAATTGTTGTAGTAGTAGTTGTGTTGAAGTTGTGGTTACAATCTTGGATTGGCAAGTCTTCATTAACTGCCCTAGAGTGGGAGTGAATGAAAACAGTATTAACCCAATATTCAAATCCTATACAACCGAGTTTGAGATAATTTTCACATCTGAGATCGCAAACGGAAACCTTGCACAGTCGTACACTATCCATCCATCTATTAATCTTCTAGTGCTCATCTGGATCGGGGTCGCAATACCAGTCCAAAAAAGATACTGAGGCTTCCTCAATCCACCAGAGAGCCATAATCTCTCTAGCATGCCCTGGGTCTGCCCAAGATCTCTTCTGTGTGGAACATGCCTGAAATACCTCACCTAAGATGAACCTAAGAGGCATCCTAGTTAGATGCCAGAACCACCTCAAGTGGCTCATTTTGATGCAGTGGGGTAACAGCTTTACTCTGAGTCCCTACTGAATGACTGAGCCCCTCATCCTGTCTCTAAGGTGAGCCCAGTGATGGAGGAAGCATATTTCTGCTGCTTGTATTGCTGTTACCGTTCGCCATGACAATAAATCAGAGTAGGAACATACGGTGACCCTTTGCCTTCACACTTGTAGACAAGATCCCGAGTTATCTGAACTCCCCCACTTCAGGCAGCAACTCCTCTCCAACCCCAAGTGGGCACTCTGCCCCTTTTCCAGCTAAAAACCATCCCTGCCTCATTGCACTCAGCTACAAACTGTCCCAGTGTGAGCTGGACATTATCACTTGATGAAACCAAAAGGACCACATCATCTGCAAAAAGCAAAGATGTGAAGCTGAGACAACCGAACATGACCCTTTGGATCTACCCGCAAATTCTATCCATTAAAGTTAAGAATAGAATCTATAATAAAGGGCATCCCTGGAGGAGTCCATCACCAACTTAGAATGGGTTAAACTTAATGTCAGCGATGTGAACCAAACTCTCTATAGTTTGTTTGTTACCAGGTGCAAAATCACTACAATTAACACACATTCTCAGAAACAAAAAAACCAGCAAAGCTTTCTATGTGGAACTACCACCTTTGAAATGTTCTTCTACAAACAAAATGTACAATACTCGATGTGGCTAATGTAACTAAACTCACACAAAATGTTTATAATTTGACATTTTTAAATCAGTAAGACACTTTTCAGAACAGGTGACCATGCTTATTTGCAGTTCTACTAACTGTAAAGTAATAATAATAACAGCAGTTAGCTAATAACTGGCTTTTTTTGTTACGTGTTAATGGTAACAGTAATACAATACTGTTACCATTAACAGCCAGACTTGGTGAGCTGCCAGTCTTGCAATACACTGGCAGAAACCCTACATGTGCATCTCAAAACTGTCTGAAGTGCATGTGGAGTGGTATGACTCACATAGATCTCCATTTTTCTGTAGAGTCCATAGTTGAGGAGCAGGTTGTGCGTCATGCGAATCCTGTGGGGTTTCATGGGATGGCCCTGGCCATAGTAGTAATTTCCCACATCACCTTTGGGAGAAAACATCACCCAGACAAGTTTAATGTATGTATTTAAAAAAAACAAAAAAGAAAAAAGAAAAACGGCCTTTATGCATTTTAGCTCTTCCTAATGAACTTCATGCCAAACTCCCATCCAAAACACACCCTGCTTTTCTGCAAATGTCACATGGCTTTAAGTGAAAGAGTCTACGGGGTTTAATGAATCTGGATGAACCTGTCCTCAACTTGGCCAACGACTAACTCTCTTTTAAAGCCAACCTGTAAAGACATATTCTCCAAATTTATACTGCAGAATGCACTGTGGACGCATATACAAACACCCTCTCTACTTTTAAGATTAGGCTTAAAACTTTCCTTTTTGATAGAGCTTATAGTTAGGGCTGGATCAGGTGACCCTAAGCCATCCCTTAGTTAAGCTGCAATAGGCCTAGGCTGCTGGGGGCTTCTACTTCCTCACTTCCTTTCACTCTCCATGTGTTTATACACCACTTGCATTTAATCATTAGCTATTATTAACTCTGTCTCTCTCCCATAGTGTGTCTTTTGTCCTGTCTCCCTCTGCTCTCTTCTGTTTCCCCTCATCCCCAACCGGTCGCAGCAGATGGCTGCCCCTCCCTGAGCCTGGTTCTGCCGGAGGTTTCTTCCTGTTAAAAGGGAGTTCTTCCTTCCCACTGTTGCCAAGTGCTTGCTCATAGGGGGTTGTCTGACTGTTGGGATTTTCTGTCTAATTTGTAGGGTCTTTACCCTAAAATA
>VUQI01059643.1:0-13997 GCA_015106735.1 Paratilapia polleni
TGAAGCATGGTGGTGGCAGTATCATGCTTTGGGTTGCTTTTCTTCAGATGGAACTGGGGCTTTAGTCAAGGTGGAGGAAATTATGAACAGTTCCAAATACCAGTCACTTTTGGCGCAAAACCTTCAGGTTTTGCTAGAAAGCTAAAGATGAAGAGGAATTTCACCTTTCAACACAACAATGACCCCAAACATACATCCAAATCAACAAAAGAATGCTTCACCAGAAGAAAATGAAAGTTTTGGAATGGCCCAGCCAGAGCCCAGACCTAAATCCAATAGAAAATCTGTGGGGTGACCTGAAGAAGGCTGTGCACAAGAGATGCCCTCACAATCTGACAGATTTGGAGTGCTTTTGCAAGGAAGGAGTGGGCAAATATTGCCAAGTCAAGATGTGCCATGCTGATAGACTCCTACCCAAGAAGACTGAATGCTGTGATAAAATCAAAAGGTACTTCAACAAAGTATTAGTTTAAGGGTGTGCACACTTATGCAACCAGCATAAAAGTAGAAAAGTTTTGAAATTATTTATTGTGGTCTCATTTTTTAGCATCTCAAACACCTGGCCATTTAACAGGGCTGTGCACACTTTTTATATTCACTGTATATGACTTAATTTCTCTGTATTAGACCGCAGAGAAGGATGAATATGAACACCAGCAGCAGGAGCTAGAGAAGATGTGTAACCCCATCATCACAAAGCTGTACCAGAGTGCTGGAGGCATGGCTGGTGGGATGCCTGGTGGATTCCCTGGAGCAGGTGGAGCTCCCACCAGTGGAGGATCCTCTGGACCAACCATTGAGGAAGTTGATTAATCAGAGTGTCTCTGGCTCCTTCATGTCCCTGAGCAATAACAAGCATGAACTTTCCCAGATACCTAATGTGTAAAGTTAGACTCATGCCTGAACATATGAAAGATCTCAAAGAAAACAATGTCTCTGTATGTGCAGCCTATGTCATGTTTGAACCTTGATCAATAAATTATGACTGAGGCCCATGTCTCAGCTGGTTTTATTTCTGAAGTTTAATTCTTTTGTGCTTGTGTAATAAACACAAATGTTTTTATGAACAGCTCATATATTTGTAAACTAAAATTTGCAGATGGAAAATGTGAATTTTAAATTGAAATGTTTTCCAGTAATATAGACAATAATATTGAGTCAAGTAACAGTTACCATATACCCTGTTGTAATGTAACAACTAAGAACTCAATGCTAAGTGTTCATAAACAGTGTTGGGTCAGATTACTTTGAAATGTCGTCAGTAACTGAACAGAAATTACAGGGTAATTTTGTAATCCTTCTGATTCAAATCTGAATATTTTTGGGTTATTTTAAAACCAAACACTGAAAATACTGTACCTTATATGAAAATGGATGCGTCCATAAAATGCTGAACTCCACAAAAATTCATTTTCTTTCTGTGTGGATTTGACAACACATGGAGGACTTTGCTTTTAACCCATAAGGGACAGGAAATTTACATCTTCCATTTAGAGTGTAAATAAAAAGGAATAACAGTTTCATAAATCATAAAAACTAAAACAGTTATTAGTTAATCACTGTAAAAAAAAAAACAAAAAAAACTGTCAACTTCAGAGTAACCTCCTTTGAAATGTGATATAGGAGTGTTATGATTACATGAATGGATTATCATGATAAAGTTTCATAATGTTAAAGTTGAAGATGTAATCAACATGTTATCAAACCTTGACAATCTAATTACCAAACAATTTTTCAGTGTTTTGTAAGTGGCTACAGTGTGTGTGGTAATGATTAAATCTTCTTGCTTTCTATTTAAAGCAGATTAAAGATATAGAAATGACTAACAAAGGAAATGAACTCCCACCAGCTCCAGGAGCACTGTGTTCTGGGTGTCCCTGCACTCTGACCTCCCTGTAAGCAGGGGGGAAGGCAGCGAAGCACTGAGGCTATTGAGCATCAAACGATGGTCATGTTGAATCTTGTTATTGCAGAATAGTATCCTGGGTACCCACCAAAGGAACAGTCTTTAAGAGACCATGAAGACACATTGCAGGACAAGAAAAATATTAACCCTGGTTGGAGGGAAAGTAAACATTCAGAAGACACTGGATATTTGCTTACTGAGTGCTTTTAGTGCCCAGTAAGTGTAGAAAAGCACTATGCAAATACCTGTCCATTTACCAACACAAAGGCAATAAAAAAAATTTAAAAATCATCTGCCACAGTAAAATGACATTCAGATTAACATTTCAAGTCATGGGTGTTCCTGAATTTCCCAGTTCAACCAGAACAACATTTATTGTGGTCTGTTCTCAATATGAAAATCGTGTAACATGTTTTTTGAAGTTATCCTTAAGAACCTGAAAAAATTACCATCTACAAAATTTAGACTAGTCATCGCCAGTTACTGTTAATACTAAGACATTTTCACCGGGCTAACACCAGCCCTAGCAGTAAATACAAAGCTGCTAACGTGAGCAAACAGCATCGTGGACCAAAACTGAATTCTCTGCAAGACCTCCCATTGTTCCCTTGAAGGGCATTCTTTGTGACAAAAGAGCCTAATCTGAAGAGCTCAAATTTAAAATTAAATGAAAGAATACTTCTGCCCGTGAACCCTAACACAAAAGCCAGAGAGGCAATTCCTGCGTCCCTGTCGTTTGTTCTATCAAAAAGACGGACTACAAAGTCCCCGGATGACAACAACAAAAATAAAGACTTAACATATTTCTTTATTGAAACAACATGACATAATAAACATTAAAACAATTTTGCACGTTTTATAGCAGCAATGCGAAACTAAAACACCCCTCCCTTTTGAATTGGCCCATTTTAAGAATGGATTTTTTTCCACGGCCATCCCCAGCCTTCAGAGAGCGCCTCCATTTTCGAGAGCCAAGCACGCAACAGCAGCGGCTGAGCAGTCTATTAAATTGTCCCGATGAGAAGCGAATGTATGTTATAATGTAGAAAGCAACACCAAACACTGTCCCCTATTTGAAAGGTGTTTATCCAAAAAAACGAACACTAATAAGAAAAAGTGGCTGGCCCCATGGAGAGCCTTTTGTCCCGGCCGAATCCGGGCCTGTGGGGAGTCTTTTACTTGCTCTTTGTCGGCTTCTCTGTCTTCTTGGGAAGGAGGACAGCCTGGATGTTGGGCAGCACTCCTCCCTGGGCGATGGTCACTCCGCCCAGGAGCTTGTTGAGCTCCTCATCGTTGCGCACTGCCAGCTGGAGGTGCCGGGGGATGATCCTGGTCTTCTTGTTGTCCCTGGCCGCATTGCCTGCCAGCTCCAGGATCTCAGCAGTCAGATACTCCAGCACGGCCGCCAGATACACCGGAGCCCCGGCGCCGACACGCTCCGCGTAGTTCCCCTTGCGCAGTAGCCTGTGGACTCGACCCACCGGGAACTGGAGTCCGGCCCGAGAGGAGCGGGACTTGGCCTTTGCTCGGGCTTTGCCTCCGGTTTTTCCTCTGCCAGACATAGTCGTTAGTAATGTGGTTGTTGACGAACTGGAAACAATTTAGAAACAGTGCTATGACGCGCTTAGAGCTTTACGTAATGTATTGGTGAGTAAAGAGCTATAAACCACAAAGGCTTCTCCGATTGGACGAGTGAAACTGAAATGCACGAACCAATGGCACACCACGTCCTTTAGCAATGCCCGTCCTCGAGTGAGCAATACCCCAATCCTAGAGAAGGACCAACACACTTAGATTTACATGGTCATGTTATGAATAAGGGATTGTGCAGGGGGCGGTATCCTGAGCTGTCTTGTCTTCCTGCTGCTTCGTTGACGTCTACACGAAAGAGAAAATGCCTGAGCCGGCAAAATCAGCCCCTGCGCCCAAAAAAGGCTCCAAAAAGGCTGTGACCAAAACCCAGAAGAAAGGAGACAAAAAGCGGCGCAAAACCAGAAAAGAGAGCTATGCTATTTACGTGTATAAGGTGCTGAAGCAGGTGCACCCAGACACGGGGATCTCCTCCAAGGCCATGAGCATCATGAACTCGTTTGTTAACGACATCTTTGAACGCATCGCCGGGGAAGCGTCGCGCCTGGCGCACTACAACAAGCGCTCCACCATTACCTCCAGAGAGATCCAGACCGCTGTGCGCCTGCTGCTGCCCGGTGAGCTGGCCAAGCACGCCGTGTCCGAGGGCACCAAGGCTGTCACCAAATACACCAGCTCTAAATAGAGGCTCAATACCAAGGGGGCAGCAGTCACTAAATCAGCAGCCAAAGGATATTTAGTCCCCTTTTTGCTGTGTCGGATGGTTTACTTTGCCAAATACGTGTGTCTTTTGCACCATTGCCGGATTAGGAAGACAATGAATTCCATTTGAACCTCTTATGTTGAATGTCTTAACTCAGTGGAACTGTAGCCTGTCTGCCATTTTGTTTTAACTCAGTGTTTCGTTTTTAACAAATCATAATAAATTCTGAGCGAATGTAAGTCGGAACTCTTTAACTGCGGAAGTCTTCTTTGCTTTCCACCATTTTATTACAGTTTTGTAGACCTGCACCTTAGAAAATGGATCAGACTTATTGTATTTAATGGTACAGTTGAGACGCATTGTGAGATTAAATCTGTGACTGACTGCCAGTGTGTACTTCTGTTTATACCTGTGGTGTGATATTTTTTTTCCCCTTTTTTGTCTTTCACAAAGCAGCTGGGAACATTTATGTAAATGCTGGATCAAAGCCACACCAAATGGTGGATTGAGTTTAAGCCACCATTAAGGGTGCAGATGCAGGTGCAGGCTCAAATTCCAGCATTCAGTTTGGTGAGGGTCAAAATGGCCTGAGTGAGACTTTTATCGAGATTTATCTCTAAAACTTAGCAGCATCAACGGTCAGAGCAGTTGTTAGCAAAACTGATTATTTGTGGAGTTAAATATCTTCTCAGGTAGACATTTTAATAAGTAAACTTAGCTGTATGACTGTAAAAAAATGTTACACTCACAGGACACTTTAGTAGGTACACCTTGCTAGTACCAAGTTGGACCCTCTTTTGCCTCCAGAACTGCCTTAATTCTTTGTGGCAGAAGCAACAAGGTGCTGGAAATGTCCCTCAGAGATTTTGGTGCATATTGACATGATAGCATCACGTAGTTGGTGCATCTTAAAGGTGCTGTGTTGGAATTATATCTGGTGACTGTGGAGACCATTTGAGTACAGTGAACTCACTGTCATGTTCAAGAAACTAGTTAAGAGATGATTTGAGTTTTGTGACATGGTGCTGCTGGAAGCAGCCATCAGAAGATGGGTACACTGATCATAAAGGTATGGACAAAGTGAGCAACAATACAGTGGTAGGCTGTGGTGTTTAAACAACGCACAATTGGTACTAAGGGGCCCAAAGTGTGCAAAGAAAATTCCCCACACCATTACACCACCACCAGTCTGAACTGTTGATACAAGCCATGTTTATGCCAAATTCTGACCCTGCCATCTGAATGTCGCAGCAGAAATCAGACCAGACAACGTTTTTCCAATTGTCCAATTTTGGTGAGCTTGTGCAAATTGTAGCCTTAGTTCCCTGTTCTTAACTGACATGAGTGGCAAATGGTGTGGTTCTGCTGCTGTAGCCCATCAATCTGCTTCAAGTTCAAAATGTGCATTCAGAAATACTAGAACTCAAATAAGTGCTTATTTGAGTTACTGTTACCTTCCTATCAACTCAAAGCAGTCCCGCCATTCTTCGCTGACCTCTGACATTAACAAGACATTTCACACAGAAAACTGCTGCTCACTGGATATTTCTTCTTTTTCAGACCATTCTCTGTAAACCTAGAAATGGTTGTGTGGGAAAATCCCAGCAGATCAGCAGTTTCTGAAATATTCAGACCAGCCTGTCTGGCACCAACAAACATGCTACATTCAAAGTCGCTTAATATCACTTTTCTTACACATTCTGATGCTTGATTTTTACTTCAGCAGGTCATCTTGAACATGTCTACATGCCTAAATGCACTGAGTTTCTGACATGTGATTGGCTGATATAGGTATAGATATAGATATTTGTGTTAACAAGCAGTTGAACAGGTGTCCCAACAAAGTGGCCGGTGTGTGTACATTCACACACAAACATATTTCACACATAAATATATTTCCTTCTATAAATATCCTTATTATGGGAGGAATTTTTCCATAAATTGCCAAAACATCAAAATATAATTTATAATAGAACAATAAAAGAACAATAATAGAAAAAAAGAACAATAAAATTAAATAAAATTTGAACTCAATTTAATATACTCAATAAATAATTATAAATCATGTGTGTGTGTGTGTACGTCCAGGTCATTCACTGTCCGTCAGGTGATGGCATGTTCATATATGTTGGGCAGCCAGACTCCTAGGAGTATTTTCTTGGAGTATAATTTTTCTGTCTTATATTTTCATGTTATTAGAGTTTATCTGGATTACTAAAACAGTCATTTCAAGCCAAATTCTTGGAGTCATGAACCCATTTGTTGAATCAGTCGCTCTTTTGCTTTAAAAAAAAAAAAAAATTCTCAACAACACATTTTGCATGGTGATGCATAAATATAAACACAGGTGGCAGAAGCTAAACTCAACTAAACTCAACTACAGCACAGATGCCATTGGTTACACAGAGATACTCAAAACCTGTTACAGTTGTTGCTAATTACTTCCACTGTTGTTGCGCTGGAAGGGATTAGAGATCTTCCTGGCTACCTGGAAGAGGTAGCCAAATTTAAGTGATAAGGTTTTCGTTTCTAATAGGTGCTTCTAATAGGTAAACTCACAAAACTCTTTGATGATGTCTCTTATATTGGTTTTCCTTTCATAGTCAGTATATTGAGATGAATGCAGCGCCTGCACAAGATCTGAGTGGGCAAAACAAGATTCATGAAGCAGGAATTTCACATGACATATCTAAATATTATGTCCCTATCAAACTTTAATAGTAAGGATTAAGAAGGGGCTTTCAGAGGTAACCTGTAGCTAATAACCCACTCAGCTACACAGGGCTGCTGAAAAGCAGAAAAAGGACAGGCAGGAGAAGTACTTGTAAGATCATCTCCACACCATTGTTAGGATCAGGTCTCAGGGTTCCTGGAGGGGATCTAGGGGGATTCATGGTTCAGGTGACAGCTGTAAGAGGTTTTGTTTGGCAGGGTGTGCCTTTCTGTCCAAGTTTGAGATGTTGTGTAGGAGACCTCATTTTCAAACAAAGAGTGACAGCCCACAGTGGGAGTGGTGGGGATTTCACAAAAAAAGAAAACACTTTCATTGAGCAGAACACATACCATGTCTTTCTTTGGTGTTCTTGTGTAAATTTGACTAAAACAATTCAGCAGGTATTAACATTTTGGTTATGTAATATTTTCAGGATGGGTTGTCTCAGATCTTGCAGTTTCCTTTAAACTTGCATGCTTGTGGTTCTCGATAGATATCAGCAGATAAAATCCTATTCTGTAAAATTCAATCTGAGTTTGCTTAAGACCGAGTGAGTTTAAGAAAAATTTGAACCATTAGAAGTTCATGTAAAGCAAATATCTGCACAAAAGAAGTCCAAAAAGAGCAACAATGATCTTGTCAAAACCCTGCTATTAATCCTATACATTTTCCTAAAGCCAAATTGACCTGTAGACTTGTGAAGTAGGGTACATTGTCACACCTACATTCCAAAAGTGATGGAATTTGAGGTCACTACTAAAATGACATGTATAGCTAATGGATACAACCACTAGACCAAAGACACTCCATATAGATTCAATAGATGCACCTATTGTTTCTGTCAGGTCATCCTTTTTCTTCTTCTTTTTTTTTGAGTCAAGTCATCTTGTGTTGCTCTCTTACTGTCCCCTTTCTTTTCAGTGGGCTTCCTGTCAAGTTTTTTTTTCTTTTTAGCCGTAAGGGAGACTAGTATAAATGGCTGAAAGTAAGAGCTGACCCAGTTGAAGACATACCAGAGGTGGGTTGACACTCTGCTGTCATCCACACAAGGTAAGAAGTAACTTTTCTAATCTTCAAATAGAAGTCTAAGTGTGTCATATTGTTTTTATTGCTAATGAGGCAAATTCATTTTATTCTTTAAACTGTGTACGTATAACTTATTTAGAGTCCCCATCTATTTATTTACTTATTGTTAGTGCAGCACTTTAAGTCAAAAATGAAACTAAAAATTATCAATTTCCACTGAGGTCATCATCTTGAGCTCCACTTTGAGCAAAGTGGTATCCTGGTGTACTTTATTTAAAGGAAATGAAATGTTATTTAAACCAGTGTTTCCCATTTGGCTTGTAACAGAAAGATGGAAAAAATCTAACTTGCTAACAGTTGTCTTACAAGAGACATTTTCTCTCAAAACTTCTCAGGTTCTTTGTTTCAATAAATTAACAAACAATTAAGTCCAAAAAATGTATCTAATATCTCACAAAAATAGCAAAAATTACTCATTTTCTCATTCTCCTCCTCGTGACATTTTGAGGTGGCCTGATGCCTAGTTTGGGAACCACTGCATAAAACCTTTACACACAGACACACACTGGTTACACATCAGCGCATCAGTGTTAATAATCCAGTCCTGACAGGCATAATAGTAGTCACAGGGGGCATATGCTGCAGAAGGAAAATTCAACTGTATTGTAAAGAATGTATTACTTTATTTCCTTTACTTGTCAAGAACAGTGTTTCTAGGATTAGACAAGCAAGGAGATCATGTGCAGTTGACACTGAATTACTCCTTATTTTCCAGCAGTCTGGTGATAATGTGGCTTGCCATTCTTACATGTCAACTTGCCACACTTCTTCTTGTCCAAGCTCAAAATGTGTGCTTTGGACGCAGCACATTCAGAAGTCCAGGTCAGTGAAACAATCGGGGCTAACACACAATCCTTTTCATCCACCTGCTGTTTGACATTCCTCCTCCCCTCTTCCTCTCACAATTCTCTGCCTTCTCCAAGCTAATCAGTGTCTGTGGTGTGTGCTATATCTGAGCTGAGGTGTCACAATTCTGGAAAAATGACATAGTTGTACAAAGGCCATTTCCAAACAATTTGAAGTCTATTATTCTACTGTGAGAAAGATAATTCACAAGTGGAAAACATTCAAGTTGCTGATCTTCCCAGGAGTGGCTGTCTCAGCAAATTCTCTCCAAGGTCAGAATGTGCAGTGCTCAGAGAAACTCCAAAAAGACCCAAGAGCTCAAAACTCTCTCTGTCTCTCTCTCTCTCCATATATAAATAAATATGGCATTGGCAGAGAAGATTTGGCAAATTCTTCATGGGCACAATCCACATACTCAACTCTGCTGCTCAACCCACAAATGCATTTTCCTTACAAATATGGCACCATTTAAAGGGAAATAAACAGGCTTTCCAATGGTATGAGATTAATTGCCAAGAAGCATTGTTACAACAAAGAAACAATTGACCAAACACAAATTTCCTTACTTTTTGTGCTAAATATATATATATATAAATATATATATATATATATACACTGTATATATCTTGTAGAACACAGATGAACGGCAGAATTCTAGTTTTCTCATAGAAACATGAATTAAATAGAATTTTTAGAAACCCCTCTACTTGAACTTATTGGACGTCTCCACTTTATAATATACAAGTCTCTACCCCAATATGAGATTTTTCTTATATTTTCACAGACTTCAGAAAGCTCCTCCAGAGTCCCCAAAAGGCTTTTTTTTCACAGACAGTAGCCCTGCCATGACAAACTAAAATCTGTATAGTGTCCTTTTAAGAAGTCAGTTCTTTAGCAACAAATTGAGACCTGCTCAAAATCATAAAAGTGGATTTTGATCTCACACTTTTTCTGTTCAGTTAACTCAGACATCAAGGTCTCCTGTGGCTCTCAGAGGGTGGACCTCGAGATCCTCTTGTGTCCCATCTATTACAGTGGATACAATGAGTCATTGCTGGCCCTTAACGCAGTGTACTCCAAAGAGCAGTGTAAAGGCACTGCTGATTGGACGGCAAACCCACCTATTGTCAAATTCAACTTCTCCATCACAGACGAGGCAATCTCCGCCTGCTCCAGCAAACTGACAGTAGGTTTTTAGAACCTGAAAACACCCAGCAAGATGCTGCTCCCAAAACATGCAACTAAACTCTGTTTTTCTTTTTAAAGCTTATTCAGGAGGTGGGAACTGGATTGTTTGCAGACTTCTCAAATGTGCAGTCCATCAACATCTCAGGCATGATCTGCCCACAGGAACAGAGTGCTGGAGTTATCACTTACCAAAGAGATGTGATGTACAAGTTCTCCTGCCGCTACCCATTGCAGTACTTGGTCAACAATACTAAAATAGGCGTGTAAGTGGCCCTTTACACTTTATCCTATGGTCTAGGCAACCCCAAGACTCCAGAGGTGTACTATTTTTGGGGAGGGATTGTCTTTCAGTAATTTTCCTGCTCTTACTAAGTTAACATAATGTCCAAAATCAGACATAAAATACATAATTTAATACTAAATATTTTGTGAGAATCAAATTAAATGTTTATGTTCTACAATACAAGATAAGACTTTCAAAGAGTGGGAGAAGATGAGTGTGTGGAAGAAAGCCTCTATGTAACCATTTCAACATACAGTACCTTGCTAAAGTATTCATACCCCTTGAAATTTTCCACATTTTGTCATGTTATAACCACAAACTTAAATGTATTTTATTTGATAGACCAACACAAAGTAGTGGATAATTGTGAAGTGGAAGGAAAATGATACATGGTGTTCAAACTTTATTTTACAAATAAAAACCTGAAAACTGTGGCATGCATTAGTATTAAGCACCCTTTACTCTGACACCTCTGAATAAAATCCAGAGCAACCAATTGCCTTCAGAAGTCACCTAATTAGTAAATAGAGTCCACCTGTGTGTACTTTAATCTCAGTATAAATACAGCTGTTCTGTGAAGGCCTCAGAGGTTTGTTAGAGAACATTAGTGAACAAACAGCATCATGAAGACCAAGGAACAGGGATATAGTTTTGGAGAAGTTTAAAGCAGGGTTAGGTTATAAAACCATATTCCAATTGAACATCTCATGGAGCATTGTTCAATCCATCATCCAAATCTGTCCACGGGACAACTATTAGTCGTGCACTCCACAAATCTGGCTTTTATGGAAGAGTGGCAAGAAGAAAGCCATTGTTGAAAGAAAGCCATTGTTGAATGAAAGGCATAAGAAGTCCCATTTGCAGTTTGCCACAAGCCATGTAGAGGACACAGCAAACATGTGGAAGAAGGTGCTCTGGTCAGATGAGGCCAAAATTGAACTTTTTGGCCTACATGCAAAACTCTATGTGTGGCAGAAACCTAACACTGCACATCAACCTGAACACACCATCCCCACAGCATGATGCTGCCACCACCATGTTTCACTGTGGGGATGCTTTCCTTCAGCAGAGACAGGGAAGCTGGTCAGAGTTGATGGGAAGATGGATGGAGCTAAATACAGGGCAATCCTGGAAGAAAACCTGTTAGAGGCTACAAAAGATGTGAGACTGGGGCGGAGCTACTGAATACTAATAGGGGCTGATGCATGCCACACTTTTAAGATTTTTATTTGTAAAAACTTTTGAACACCATGTATCACTTTTTTTCAACTTCACAATTATGCACTACTTTGTGTTGGTCTATCACATAAAATCCCAATAAAATACATTTAAGTTTGTGGTTGTAACGTGACAAAATGTGGAAAAGTTCAAGGGGTATGAATACTTTCACAAGGCACTGTATGATGACACTACAATTAATGTTTAGTTGAAAATACTGGAAACTAAATGATAGCAGAATCAAAGGCAGGCAAATAAGCTTTTAAGTACTAATGTGGATTATACTTTAGATAAACAATGCAACTGGTATTAAACAAAGGTTTATATTTTTATTTTACACAAGATTCAAATAAACTGTAACTTTCATAGAATAATCAGATTTTAGCTGCTGTTAATTACAAAGCTAATAAAGTTTTGAAGAGAAGTTTCAAATAATGAGGTCAGCCTGAGCCAAAGGCTTCAACTGCTCTAAATGACTTTTTTTCTTATTTTTCTTTGTTTCTTTGTTAATTTTTATTTTTATTTTTATTTTTATTTTTGGATTCTTAGCTCTAATGTCATGGGTCACAGAGATGGAATAGCAAGCTTGACATGGTCATCCCAGGCACACAGCTATGGATATCAGCATAAAGGAAGGGTGACCTTAAAGGGAGCGGAGCCACAGCAGTTTGTTTCAGACAAATAATAAATGAGGGACTTGGTGCAGTCCCTCATTTATTATTTGTCTGAAACAGGATTATTAAGATTATTAAGGATTATTATTAAAGATTATTTTGAACGGTGGATCATGCAAAGCTAGTTTAGCGGAGTCCAAGAATATAAATATGAAGCTGGAAATTACTAAATGGGTCCCTTTTAATAGTTAGCTTGGTTGTTTTCTGCAGTTTATTCTCTCTTGTTATCATCAGCATAAAGTTGGCCTAAAATAAATAACATTCTAATAATATTTTTCAGTGGCACAAACTTTCAGCAAATTTGTAATTAATCAGATTACGTCAACCCAAATTGTGTGGACTAAACCTCGGGCTTTGGGAGACCCTGGATAGAGGTATGATATGATGTCTATCACCTGAGCAGTGATAGTCACCATATCTTAGTTCTATGTTTGAGGCAGTCATTATCTTTTTATTATAACTTTATTTGGCATTCATCCTGGAGAGGGGCTGGACTCTGTTCCAGTCTGGAGTTACCCTCGGTGAGAGGCGGTGGGCAGTGGTGGGTATACTTGTGTCAGCCCGGTGCGGTGCCTATACATTGGTTTTGCCCAGTGGACGAGAGGTTTGCTTCCTTGCGGTTTCGGGTCAAGGAATGGGTCCTGACTGTCATTTGCGCTTATGTGCCAAACAACATTTCAGAGCACCAGCCTTCTTGGAGTCACTGGGTGAGGTGCTGGAGGATGCTGCTGGGGACACTGAGTCAATGTCCCAAGTTACTTGGTCCATGTTGCCAGTAATAAGTTGGAAACAATGCCGGTGGGCTTTGGACACTACTGGGGCTGCCCTTTGTCACTAATTCTGTTTATAATTTTTATGGACAGAATTTCTAGGTGTAGCCAAGTGGCAGTTTTTCACTTTAGTAGCCTTAGGATCTCATCTCTGTTTTTTTGTGGATGATGTGGTTTTGTTGGCTTCATCAGGTGGTGAGCTCTGGTTTGCACTGGGGCGATTTGCAGCCAAGAGTGAAGTGGCAGGAATGAGAATTAGCACCTCCATGTCTAAGGCCATGGTTCTCAGCCAGGAAAGGGTGGAGTGCCCACTCCTGGTCAGGGATAAGCTGCTGCTCCAAGTAGAGGAGTTTAAGGTCTTGCTCACAAGTGAGAGGAGAATGGAGCGTGAGATTGACAGATGGATTGGTGCCGCATCAGCAGTGATGAGGACACTCTACCAATCTGTTGTGGTGAAGAGGGAGCTGAGTGTAAAAGCAAAGCTGTCAATTTACCGATTGATCTATGTTCCTACCCTCACCTATGGACATGAGTTTTGGGTTGTGACTGAAAGAATGAGACTGGATACAAGTGGCTGAAATGAGCTTCCTCCAATAGGTGTCTGGGGTCTCCCTTAGTGATAGGGTGAGGAGTTCAGTCATTTGGGAGGGACTCAGAGGAGAGCTGGTACTCTTTCACATCAAAAGAATTGAATTTAAAATCCTTCTCCTCACATACAAAGTCTTAAAAAATCAGGCCCCATCATATCTTAAAGACCTCATAGTACCATATTATCCCAATAGAGCACTTCGCTCTCAGACTGCAGGCTTACTTGTGGTTCCTAGGGTATTTAAAAGTAGAATGGGAGGCAGAGCCTTCAGCTTTCAGGCCCCTCTCCTATGGAACCAGCTCCCAGTTTGGATTCGGGAGACAGACACCCTCTCTACTTTTAAGATTAGGCTTAAAACGTTCCTTTTTGATAGAGCTTATAGTTAGGGCTGGATCAGGTAACCCTGAACCATCCCTTAGTTATGCTGCAAT
>VUQI01059646.1:0-10575 GCA_015106735.1 Paratilapia polleni
TGGACGGTCATGTCTTGGTAGGTTTGCAGTTGTGCCATACTCTTTCCATTTTTGGATGATTGATTGAACAGTGCTCTGTGAGATGTTCAAAGCTTGGGATATGTTTTTATAACCTAACCCTGCTTTAAACTTCTCCACAACTTTATCCCTGACCTGTCTGGTGTGTTCCTTGGTCTTCATGATGCTGTTTGTTCACTAATGTTCTCAAACAAACCTCTGAGGCCTTCACAGAACAGCTGTATTTATACTGAGATTAAAGTACACACAGGTGGACTCTATTTACTAATTAGGTGACTCCTGAAGGCAATTGGTTGCACTGGAATTTATTTAGGGGTATCAGAGTAAAGGGGGAGTAAAGCTGGTAGAGACGTACCCCAAAAAAACAGCTGTAATTGCAGTGAAAGGTGGTTAAACAAAGTATTGACTCGGGGGGCTGAATACTAATGCACGCCACACTTTTCAGATTTTTATTCGTAAAAACTTTTGAACACCATGTATCATTTTCCTTCCACTTCACAATTATGCACTACTTTGTGTTGGTCTATCACATAAAATCCCAATAAAATACAATTAAGTTTGTGGTTGACAAAATGTGGAAAAGTTCAAGGGGTATGAATACTTTTTCAAGGCCCTGTATGTTCTCTCCTTTTCAAAGACAAGAAACATTGTCCCCGCCTTTTCCATTAAGTGAAATTGTGTTGTGTTGTTGCATTATGCACCTCAGGGCCACCGTAGAAATAACAGGAATTTGTCAATTTGCTGAAAATGTGACTACTTTTTAGTTGTGCAACAGTTTCTCTGGTTTTAACTAAGCATTTAGTATTTTTTTTTTGCACTGCATTCTAAGCGAACGTTAGACATTCCTGCTTTAAATCTCACTCATATCACCTCCTATTCAGTATAATATCCCATTCATCTAGTGGCTGCATCCACATACACTCGTTTGTTTGATTATTTTATTTAGTTTTATTCCTTTTGTCTGCAGATACCCCAGCACCATTTGCTGTAAATGAGAAGACAGAGCTCGTGGTAACCGCTCCTTTGGACCGTGAGGAAAGCGAGTTCTACAGACTCCTGCTCGTTTGCAACGTCCAGTCAGAAATCGTCATCACCAAGGTGGAAACATCGCTGGATGTTTTTGTCAACGATGAGGATGATAACGCACCGTATGTGAACGGAACCGACACAGCAGACATTATCATCAGCTATAATCGGATGAAGGTAATCAGTTTTGATTGATTATAGACACAGTGTTGGCTAAATTCATCTTTACACAAGGATTCAAATGTCTCACTGTGACTTTTTTTTCAGGGTGGAACTTTTGGGACCTTGTATGTCTTTGACAGAGATTTAACCCCAGTCTTAGACAACAACCACAATAAGTATATGGGGACTTGGCTCAACATTGATCCATGGATAAAGGAAACATTTGACATAAAAAACTCCTTCAGTGAAAAGAAAGCTGCTCATGGAGGCATTCGAGAGACTGTGCACAACTACCGTAAATACTCTAAGGCTACTTTTTATGAGTACATTAGTCAGTACATTAGAGGGAGATACGCTTACATGATTTCTCCTTGATTTTAGAGCTAGTCCTGAGGAGGAACCTGTATGTGACAGAGAATCGCACCCTGCAGCTCGACTACCTGGTCAATGACACCACCTATCCCGGTCTAGAGGGAACAGTGTTGCTGCACTTCAACGTCACCATCTTACCGGTCCACATCCGCTTCCCCAACATCACACATATATTCACAGTCTCACGCAGAGCTTCTGTTTATGCACAGGTACTCATGATTTCATCTAGATTTAGATTACAAACATGTATTTATTATATAAACTTTTGGGCCCTGAGACTGGTGACCTGTCCAGGGTGTACCCCACCTCTGGCCCTATGAGAGCTGGGATAGGCTCCAGCTCGACCCGTGACCCTGAATTGGATAAGCAGAAAAAATTGGATGGCTGGATGGATGGATAGATAAGCTTTTGGATATAAATAAATACACACAGAACATATAATCTTTCTGTCACTATGCCCCATGGGAAGTGAAGAGACCATGATATGGATCCAAAACTGCTCTCTTTGCAATTTTATTTATGAGATTACCAGGGACAAAATTTATAGCCAATATGAGCCATCAGTGGTTTCATATCAGCTTTTTCTTGCTGAACTGTGGCAGACACTTAAAGAAAATTTCATACTACAGTTGATTGATGTAGGTATCTGATGCAATGCTTTGGAAAATACACTTGATTTGACTAACTCTACTATACACTCACTTTATAGGTCACCATGTTGCACACAGTTTAGTACACAGTAACTCACAACTATAGGTCTCTCTGTATGTTTCAAAATGACAAAGATATCCACCTGTGGCAGCCAGGCATGCTAAAACCTAGTCTAGTGCACAATTTTATTTACAGTCAGCAGATGGTAAAAACTTGTGGGAGCTTTCGTAGCTTTGCTCAGTGATTACAGTCCAGTATGTACCTAGTATAAGTGGGCAGAAGTGCAACATGCTCCAGTGCAATGCTTTGATAATCGAATGTGTTATACTCATTCCTTATGAAACCAAAATTTTAACATTATAGAAACTGGAAGTTCTTAAATATACAGAGAGACTGCCACCTGCTGGCAGTAAAAAATGATAAATCAAGTCTTTGTTATAAAACCCCTGGCAAAAAATATGGAATCACCACACTGAATATGTTCACTCAGCTTTTTCTTACTTTGTAGTAAACGAATAAATCACAAATATGACACAAACCTGTTTTGTGAAATGTACCCCAAAATGAGTACATTAAATTATTTTAATTAATGACATATTTTCCAGATCAAATGGAGGAAAAAATTTGGAATTACTCAGTGTTCAGGAAAAGAATTATGGAATCACATAATAATCACATGTAATTTGCATTTCTAAAACAAATACCTGCACAAACCTAAATATACAACATAGTCTGCATAGTTTTTGCCAGGAGTTTTTCAGCTGTCCACAAAGGGTGTTTGCATTATCCCATCCTTCCTCTTATATTGTGTACCGTCATTCACATTTCCAGTCTCTTGTCCCACCTCCTCTCAGGTTGGCAGAATCTGTGTGGAAAACTGCCAGCAGTTTGACGGCTTCACTGTCACGTACCGACTCGAGGTGCCAGATAAGAACATGTCTGCTGACTCGCAGGCCTGCTATACAGCCATAAGCATCACCCAGGCCCCAGACGGAAAAATGGGATATCTATACGTGAATGACTCAGAGGCACTGCACAAACCCGAGTGCCAGGACTTGCAGTACCTTGTTGTAGCCCAGGAGGGAAATGAACAGCTGGAGGCCAGCACTCAGATCCGCATCATATTAGATGGTACAGGTAAGACTGCAACAGCCCTGGACCACTTTACATTTCACAAAGCTTTCACATCACAGTCTAATCTGTGCTAATATTTACTGCACATTACTAAACATTATTGGAAATCCTGGTCACTTTCTGCTGTTCAGAAGACTGCGTTTCACTCTCACATTCACACAAAGCACGTGTGGACTATTTTGAACAATTTACCCTCTCCCAAATGTCCTTTAAAGATTTAGTAATTTGTGCACATTTGGCTCTGTTGTACATAGCAATCAAAGCTGGTCAGAAGAGCCAGAAGTTCCTGTCCTGTTCAGAGACCAGGCAGCGAGCAGACTGTGAGTCTACCCGAGGCCTGGGGACAACAACAGGGAGATGCCAGTGGAGGCAGGGCACCGAGAAAGGTACATTATGTTTCACAAAGACAAACTTGTTAGTTTTTTTAATCATATAACTTTTTAACATGACTGAATGATTATGAGACCTTGGAGGAATTTCACTAGAACCAGATGAGAACATGTTTTTTTTCCGTGGTAGTAATGAAACAAATTACAGGGCCGGATACAGCATGCGTATCCTTTTGAGTAAGATTATTTTGATACAGGAAGTAGAAAAATGTGGTCTTAATTTGGTTAAAAACAAGTGTTAGTAACACCCTATCATTGCTCAAGCAAGCCACCACTGTGATGCAGGCTGGTGTTAAAACCACTGCATGTTGAGGACAAAACATCCAGTCAGGCTAAGAAAACCTTTGAATGGGTTTTTAACTACAAAGTACTTGCAGTTTGGTTACCAGTCTTTGTTGTCTGTCATCTGGCTGCATCTGGATGTTTTCCTACTGAAGTTTCTCTCTCTTTTTTTGTGTTCATATCCCAGGAATAACTAAGAATTATTCAACCTGCTCCCCTGACCTGCGGACATGCCCAGATAGTGTTTGTGATGCAGTGGAAAGTAAAGATCCTTCTATATGCCCGCAAGACTGTACAAGTAAGAAAAATATGCTTTCATTTCTATTACACTGATACTGACACATGCCCTGTGTAACAGAAAGAATAAGACCATTCTGCATTATGTAGACTGTGCTCACATTGGATTTGTCTCTGCAGAGGAGCCTGTTATTGGAGGCCATGAACGAGGCTTGAGTGGGAATGGGATTAAGGCCTGCTATGGAACCTGCTACTGCTTCACAGATAGATGCTTCTGTGAGAAGGACGACTTTGAGGGTGAGTTGCCCTAAATCACACAAAACTATTGCTGATTTAGTGAAATACTCTCCACACATTGTCCTTCTATGCGAGTCCATTTTAAGACTGAACAATGAAATGCTTTGAGTGCTGCTTTCTTTAAAAATGTGTAACGTACTCTCCTCCAGAGACGCTATGTGATGACATGTGTAAGACCGTCATTGCCACGGCTCTGCTTCTCTCCTTCATCGTGTCCATCCTCCTGTCCTCATACTTCATCCGCCGGTACCACAAGAACTCGCCAAAGCCCCCGATAGCATCCGCTGAGATGACTTTCCGCCGGCCAGCTCAAGCCTATCCCATCAGCTTCCCTGCCAACAATGTCCGCCGGGGCTCCCAGGAATCAATCGAGACCGAAACCTTTAAAATACCTGTAAGCTTCTTCACTTTCATCTCCTCTATATTATATGTTCTTCTTTTGGGAAGTTTGAAATGTCATTGCATTGTCTCAACAGGAGGATCCAAAGTGGGAGTTTCCTCGTAAAAATCTTGTACTTGGCAAGACGTTAGGAGAAGGGGAGTTTGGGAAAGTTGTCAAGGCAACAGCATTCAGGCTGAAAGGAAAAGCTGGATACACCACTGTGGCTGTGAAAATGCTTAAAGGTAAAACTACCCAGGCAAAGGCCAGACAAGCCTAGCAGCACTGGTGATAAATGAGGAGTGAATGTCTGAGGAGATGAATGGTTTCATCATTATGATCCCCTCTTTTCCTCTGTGACAGAAAACGCCTCACACAGTGAGCTGCGTGACTTGCTGTCAGAATTCACTCTGCTGAAGCAAGTCAACCACCCACACGTCATAAAGATGTACGGAGCATGCAGCCAAGACGGTAAGACCTCAGTCCTCCTGCCATCCTATGCCAGAGCATGTGTGTTGCACATTGAGTCTAAGTGCTACACTTCTCTGAATAGGTCCATTGTATCTCATCGTTGAGTATGCCAAGTATGGGTCACTCCGTAATTTCCTGCGCGAGAGTCGGAAAGTTGGCCCGAGCTATATGGGCAGGGATGCCAACCGAAATTCCAGCTACCTGGAGAACCCAGATGACAGGGCTCTCACCATGGGCGACCTGATCTCCTTTGCATGGCAGATCTCCAGAGGCATGCAGTACCTGGCAGAAATGAAGGTATTTGACAAACTATTGAAGTCCAGGCTTTGTGAAGATGGTGTTTGCTAATATTTGAATGATTCAGTGGAAGATGCATTATAAGAAGCTGAAATGTCTGTTAACGAAAATTGTAAGCTGAAGTGGAGGAGCTGGGGGAATTGTACGTTGCAAATAGATTGTATAACCATTCTGAGAAACTTTAAATGAGTATGTTGGTCCAACAGCTTGTCCACAGAGACCTTGCAGCACGAAATGTCCTCGTAGCTGAAGGACGGAAGATGAAGATCTCTGACTTTGGCCTGTCCAGAGATGTTTATGAAGAGGACTCCTATGTTAAGAGGAGCAAGGTAGAGAAAATACCACAGAAGAGGATTTCCGATACACGTGTATGTACTGATACACTTACTCAACAACGTCTTTCTCTGTTTTCCAGGGCCGTATACCCGTTAAGTGGATGGCAATAGAGTCCTTGTTTGATCACATTTACACAACACAAAGTGACGTGTGAGTATGACCACAGCTTGAAGGAAATAGTTTGACATTTGGAAAACTTACCTGTACACTTTCTTGTGCAGAGCTTCAGTCAGTAGCCAAACTTAGCATTGCAAATATAGCATAAGTACTGGAAACACTCAGCCTGCCTCTGTCCCAATGTTAAAAAAAAAAAGTACTTATCTGCACCTATAAAGCTCACAAATTAATCAACATCAACAAAAAGTGTATTTTTCTGGGAAAATATTGCTACTGTACAATAAAAAGTCATACCATTATCTGTTTGTGGAAGTATTCTTAGGATCTTGTCTATTTTATTCCAGCTGGTCCTTTGGTGTGCTGCTGTGGGAGATTGTCACCCTGGGAGGAAATCCATACCCAGGTATTGCTCCCGAGCGCCTATTTAACCTTCTCAAGACTGGCTACAGGATGGAGAGACCAGAGAACTGCACGGAGGAAATGTGAGCTCTACTCTGTTACTCTATCACGTCTACTGTAGCATCTCTTCAATTCTATTGAGTGTTAGAATTCCCCTGCACCCCATTTGGGTGAAATGACTCTGTTGGGAGGATTAAATGATACTCACTGTATTTCACCCACTGTGAAACATTCTCCGCTGCAGGTATAACCTCATGCTCCGATGCTGGAAACAAGAGCCAGACAAGAGGCCGACATTTGCAGACATCAGCAAAGAACTGGAGAAGATGATGGTGAAAAGTCGGGTATGTTGAAGCTATAAAATACCTTGTACTGTTTTATTCATATTCCTCCCCAGCAAGGAAGTGGGGAGCTATAAATCAGCCTCTTTCCATGCATTACTGGCACAATTTTGACAACACTTCAGTGATGATCTGACAGTCACTAGTTGGAGTCTTTTTGCTTTCCATTCCTTTCAGATTTGCAGCTGGCCTAAAATGAGCAGTGTATCATTTCTGCTGGACAACATGTGCTGTTAGGGGGATGAGCCCCATACACAGACAAATGTTGTGTTACACTGTATGAGCTGTCACTCTGCCCAAAACTCTTTAGATACCATAATTAGTGCTTGAAGAGCAAACCTAAAATGTGGCCTTGGGCAGTATAATCACAGAGCATACCAGTCAGGCTCCTGCTGCTGAAGTGAGGCTAAATATAGAGCGTTTGAGCAGATGGGAGTGCAGACATCCTATAATGCAGCAGGCTCGTTGTTCACTGTTATCAACACCAGATAATGGGCAAGTCACTGGATGCAATGAAGAGACAGATTTTGGAGAAATGTCTGGAGGATCTTGCAGTCAGCGCATGGGTCATGTGTCTGACCTTTGCGTGCTGCAGTCCCCCCTCCCCCTTAATCAGGCTAATCACATCCTCATCTGCTCTTGTCAGGATTACCTGGATCTTGCGGCGTCCACTCCAGCTGATGCCCTGCTGTATGACGACGCCCTCTCTGAAGAGGACACACCACTAGTGGACTGTAATAACGCCCCTCTCCCTCGAACCCTCCCCTCCACATGGATTGAAAA
This sequence comes from Paratilapia polleni, assembly GCA_015106735.1. Lineage (NCBI taxonomy): Eukaryota > Metazoa > Chordata > Actinopteri > Cichliformes > Cichlidae > Paratilapia > Paratilapia polleni. Next base: position 7,692 of record VUQI01059646.1, read on the forward strand.
CAAGCTCTATGGTAGAATCTCCCATGCATTTACTCGATTTTAGAAACAGGACACACAACACAAGCTCTCTTTTTTGGCAATTTGTGATTGGCTTTTGTTTCCGTAGTCAAGTGTGTGTGACTGTGATCTAGGCATGCCTTTCGCTAATGCTGACATATCTCCCATTTCATCGTAAATGAGAGGCTCAGTGGAAAAAAAAAAAAAAAAGATCTTGTGTCTTGACTTTTTTTTTGTTTTATTCGGACCTGCTTCTAATGTACACGAGTGCTGACCAAAAATGCAACATTTGTAAATATTGAATATAGATACCCTTCGTTCTAATTTATATGCCACTGCTCATGGTCATGCTTCATCTGCATTTTTATTTGTAAATAGTTTTTTCATTCCATCACATTTCCACATTGTCCTCATCTCATCATTTGTTTGCACTGGAGGAAACAGTGTGTAACATTTGAAACAGGTCCTCACTGATTCAATCACTCATTGTGGTTTGAATTCCAGATTGTGTTAAATTTCCTGTCTTTCTAATGTATATAAGCTCTTAATATATTATGATTCCACAATGCTGAACAGAGAAACAGTAAGGCTTTTGAATGCAACTCTCAGATGACACTGATTACAAGTAAAGACTATATTGCACATTGCCCCAGGCAAAATGTAGGGGCATGAGTAACAATATGTGCTTTATAAATGAAAAAAAACCTAATAATTAATGGACTATATTATCATTAGTTTTATGTACCATATCCAAAGCCATAACTTTACACTTTTCAGAATCAGATCAGGATTTGTTTTAGAGAGTTTTATTTGAGAACCTTACTGTCTGCACGCTGTTTATCATTCACTGAGTGCAGAAAAATGATGTGTTCTCGTTTTTAGGCATGTCATACCCCAACTGGCCCGAGAAGAGCCCGGTACTGCTCAACAGACATGATGCCACTAATCCAGTCTTTACAAGATATGCCAATGATAGTGTTTATGCAAACTGGATGGCTTTGCCTTCACCCGCAAAAGCTGTGGACAAGCTTGATAGCTAAAAGACAGACCAACCCTGTAGAAAAGAGGACTAAGTGGTAGATGTGTATATTTCTGTAAGCCTGTACATAAACAATCTGATGCTAAAGTTGGTTCCCTTTTATTTCTGTTGCACGGGTAAACAGCATTTACGACTGGGGTCTTTTTGCTGCAAAACCGGCTGGACCAACATAGACCATGCTTCATTCAGCTCTTCAGTATGTTTATTATTACCTCACTGGTCATGTCGGCCAAACTGTATCACTGCATGACTATTGTACCAGATTGTATGTCAGTGTCAATGTCCTTTAAGTGCCTGTGCTGCTTCTACAATAGCTTCCAATTGTTGATGTGTGACTTTGAAGTTTCCAGCCCAGGAATTAAAGGGGACGCCTTTACCATCACCTGTTGTAGAAAGCTGGGATTGTTTGGACAAAAGCAAAATGCAGAACTTGTTCTGAAAATTAAAAAAAAAAAAAAAAAAAATTTTTTCTGAAAATTAAAAAAAAAAAAAAAAAAAAGTTTCTACTTTAGAGGATTGTCCTCCTCAAAATGTCAAAGACCCTTTTTGTGTTTCTCCCACAAGATGCTTCAAAGCTGTTCTTGCCAAAGAAAAGTAAAGCAGACATGTTCAATGAATTGTTTTCTTACTTTTGTTCTTGTTTTTTTTTTTTTCACATTGAAAATATCATCTACTCCAGTGAAAGGACATGAGGATTAATGTAGACTTAATGTTACAGTTCACATTTTCATTCACTGTAATGGCAGTCTTCGCAGAAAAAAAGTACAGTTATGTAAACCAACGCGTGTCCTCACTGTTATGTTGCTATTATTTCTTTTGTTCCAGTTATTAATAAACATTAAAAATGTACAATTTGTCTCTTTCTGCCATGCATCTGAAAACAATATAATATATATAATGTTGAGCCTAAGTTCACCTACAAACATGATTTGCTCATTATACACACTGGTTTTCAGAAATGTTTCTTTCTAAAGTATTATTAAACATTTATGATGGCCTACTAATACAAGGATTCTCATACTTTGTTTTCTTTAAGTCTCAACTCTGCTTCACACTTGTTTTGACTCTAAGCACATACACTCACCAGCCACTTTATTAGATACACCTGTTCAACTGCTCATTAATGCATATCAGCCAATCACATGGCAGCAATTCAGTGTATTTAGGCATGTAGACGTGGTCAAAACGACCAGGTGAAGTTCAAACTGAGCATCAGAATGAGGAAGAAAGGTGATTTAAGTGACTTTGAACATGGCATGGTTGTTGGTGCCAGATGGGCTGATCTGAGTATTTCAGAAACTGCTGATCTACTGGGATTTTCCCACACAGCCATCTCTTGGGTTTACAGAAAATGGTTCAAAAAAGAGAAAATATCCAGTGAGCAGCAGTTCTCTGGGCAAAAATGCCTCATTGATGTCAGAGGAGAATGACCACTTCAAGCTGATGGGAAGGCAACAGTAACTCAAATAACCACTTGTTACAACCAAGGTATGCAGGAGAGCATCTCTGAATGCACAGCACATCAGACCTTGAAGCAGATGGGCTACAGCTGCAGAAGACCACACCTGGTGCCACTCCTGTCAGCTAAGAACAGGAAGCTGAGGCTACAATTCACACAGGCTCACCAAATTTGAACAATAGAAGACTGGAAAAACGTTGCCTGGTCTGACGACTCTCAATTTCTGCTGCGACATTCAGATGGTAGGGTCAGAATTTGATGACTACTTCCAGCAGAATAACATCATGTCACAAAGCTCAAATCATCTCAAACTGGTTTCTTGAACATGACAGTGAGTTCACTGTACTCAGGTGGCCTCCACAGTCACCAGATCTCAATCCAATAGAGCA
>VUQI01059648.1:0-18718 GCA_015106735.1 Paratilapia polleni
AGTTGGCAGTAAATAGGTTGGATACAAAAGCTGAAGGGAGATTGCATTAAAGCATCTTGATGACATCAAATAAGTAATTAGAGGCTTTTACTTTGACTTTTGGCTTTTATTTTGAAAATCACACACAACTGTTGTCAGTAGAATGACTTTCTGTATGAAAAGGCTTTTATTATGAAAATTCAACAAAGTTTGAAGCATAATGGTCTTCCATTAAGAAACTGGGGGCTTTTATTTTAAAAATCTCACACCTTGCCTGTCAATTACTTACACCAGTGTCACTGCAATGGCATTCTGTGTAACTGATTGTGAAATGTGGGAAATTTCACTCAGCACTGTTCACAACAAACAGCTAGCAAAGTCAAATTGACAGCTCATATTGACATGGTCAACTATCAGAACTCCAAGAAGTTACTCTATAGATCTGCTTTTATTTGTTTGTTTGTTTTTGTTTTGTTTTGTTTTTTGCATTCCTAGTCTTAAAGTGGTCACAGGAGTGAGATGGAAAAAGAGGTCATTTCTGTTTATCTCCAAAAATCCTTGATCAAATTATAATGGGTCTCTATGGGACAGTTAGATGGCACTTCTCTCACTCAAATGCCTACAGATCAAAAAGTCTAAGTCTGTTGGCTCTGAGTAAGACATTGTTTGAAAGAAGACACATTTTCATACCACTGGGTGCTAAACTGATGCCTGTACTGAGAAAACTGTTGGTTCAGCAGCAGGTTAGAGAGAAATTCTTCGGAAGAGCATTTCTGCATCTCCAACTCTGTCAGTTATTTATCCACTCTAGCTCTACCATTCACATGAACAGGGAGAGAATTTTCTTTTTTCAAAAAATTATTAAATGATAATAAATAATTCAAAAACTGTAAAACATAAAGATGTAAAACACAGAAATGAAGCACAAAAAATCCTACATCCATCTGAAAGGGAGGTGATCCCTTCAAGGATTGCACCTTACTTGGCAACTTTGGAAAAATAATGCCAGATGCCTTTTCTTATTACAAATACTGCCCAGGCAGAACAGGAGGCTCTTTTTATTTTCTATGTACCTACATGGTTATATTTAGGCATTAAAAACTACTTGGTAACATTTAGGAAAACAATGGGGTTTTTTTTTGCTTTTTTGTTTTTTGTTTTTTTAAATATGCCTCTTCACAACGTAAACCCTGAACTATACACAGCATAAAACATGGATGTATTCAGGTCAGAAAAATGAAGCCAATACCGAAGTGTCTTAAACCAGCTTTCTATCTGAAGGCCACCAGATGGTAATAGCTGTGGTTGCAAAAAGGCTTCCAGTCCTATAGAAGTCTATGGGAAAAAGGCTTCCAGTCTTAACCTCTGTAAACACTTTCCTGATGAGTTTATGGGCTCAGTGACTCATTTTGGATCATATTGAATAAAAACATTGAGTCCATTTTGTAAATCTTGGTCATTCTATGTTTCAAAATGGAGGATTATCTGTGGTATGAAACCGCACGCTCATTGGCCAATGACTGGTTAATCACAATTCGTTAGCCAATGAGTGTGCAGCTTCACAGTTTCCCTCATCGTCACTTCCAGTTTTTTGCAACTAAGATAGCGACAGCGATGCTCATCTCGAGGCTTCAAAACAGGAATTCACAAACCATGTCACAGTAGCTATGTCCATCTTTTATCTTTTTGGCAGTGACAGACCCATCTCACTACCGCCCAGTGAGCCATAACACGGACACCAAAGAACACTTTTTATGTACTGTGAGACACCAGCGGCGGGCAGTATTTGAAAGAGAGCAGGCTGTGAGGACTTATAGGAAGATCTATGGTGCCCCCTTGACAGCCAGGACATTTACTAATCCAAGGTAGTGAGGAAATGGACAGCGAAAATCATGTCCAACCCTGACCACCATGCCGACTCTACAGGTCACTGAGCACCAAAACAACCAGACTGAAAAGGACATTATGGTGCAATAACTGTAAATAGTAATATTCACACACAGCTGTTACATTTGCACTTTAATAAATAGAAAAAAAGCACGATGTTCTATCTTATTTAATTGTCTAACAGGTTTTCATTTTTAACCTGACCCTTGTTCTGAAATATCTTTAGTAGAGGCTGCTGCAGTAGAAAATTTACTCACAATATTTTTCATTAAAATCAAAAATAGACATTATTGTTACAGCTTTGATTCTGCTCTTTTATCGGGGTCAATTTGGAGCAGTTTTTAAAAAGGTGATTATCACAGTAGCAAGCTGAAGTCTAAACCCAGATATATGCTCATATCAAGAGGAAACATTCCTCTTCATACCAGTGAGGGAGCATGAAATTCACGGACAGTCTACAGATCTCTACAGAAAATATGATCCAAGAGCCTCCTGCTGCCTTTCTCTCTCCCCTTTCAGCTTTGCATATGACTTTCGTAATCCCTTTCATGAATAGCCTTTGCATTAATTAAAAAAAAAAGTCTCATTCTGAGAATGCTTTTCCTCCCCAGGTCCCTTTCGATAACATGAGAAATCAGCACAAAGAATGAGCTCAATTCAATTACCTTCAACCATACTCGGGGGGTGCCAAAGAGCCTTTAACAAATGGAAGATGGCTAGAGTTGATTCAGGTAAATGGAGTGAATCTCACTCAAGTATTTAGGGAGGGTGGGGGGTTCTTGCTGTTGAGAAGCTGAAGATATTATTTACCACTGAAAGGGATAAACCTTGAGTGGATGTAACAGCTTTGCAGCAACAGCAGTTCTTCTATCAGGGAGGCAGGAGCGAACCCAGCGTTGCATTTGTTCTGCTCACAAAGGTTTACCTGCTTTGCTCAAAATGCAAGATGACAGCTTTAATGGTGGACCTTGTATTTTTCCAGTATACAACCTCTGATTTAAATGTAGAACCAATGCCTTTGTCATGCCAAATCTCAGACATGCTGTAAAGGTTGACTTTTATGCTCAAAACCACTGCCTCTTAACCTAAAGCAAAGGAATCAGTGATTTTCCACACAAAAACCAGCAGAGAAATCCCAGCCACACACACACATACGCACACAGGCAGTGGGCTGTATCATTTACCATGTGCCTGGGACTCCGTCTATTCTAGTCAACACAGTGACCTCATTAAATAAGTTGGTGCTGTGAGCTGCAGTAGATTTTGTATGTAACTATATATGTTTTTGTGTTATATGTGCCAGTTGGAAATCGATTTTTTCCTTCGTAATGCATGCATGTACGTATGCACAGACTGAATGGATAAATGGATGGACAAGAAAAGAGTAGATATACAGATCTATAGATGAAATTAATGTTTCATGTGTGCAGAGACACATGAAAAGAACAGAGGGCCACGGAGCACGTAACACTGTATATCATGTCAGAGCCAGTTTGCTGCTGGTGCCCTGGTCCTGTGGGGAGCAATTTGCTTGTTTTCCTCCAGGCTCCGGCGGCAGTGGCAATGCCGACACCTCCTCTCCACCCAAAATGAAGAGGCCTCTGCTGGGGAAATCACCTCTCAGTTTGGCCTCTCTACTCCTAGATCCCTCATCTCCTGTGCCATAACCTCTGAAAGCACCTGCCGCGCAGCCATTACCCAGGTGCTAGGGCTTTAAGCAGGGCAAGATGGATCTAGAGGCTGTCCCCAGCCAAAGCACCATGCATCCCTCCTCTTTATTTCACACCATTACTTGACTAGCTGCCTGCCTAGCCTTCCTGCCTCCTCTTTCTCCCTCACTGCTTTCCTCCCTCTTTTTTTTTTTGTTTTGTTTTGTTTTGTTTTGTTAGCTACTACAGTACTTGGCTGTAAAAAGATATAAATATCTGGAGGCGTGAGCCACATCCAATAAAGCAAATGGATGTGAAGGGCTGTGACAGGCAATCACACTATTTGGGGAGTGTGACAGCTATTTATTCGCTTAGTTAAGGTTGCAAAGCCTTAAAGTAGTCCAGAAGAACCAGAAGACAAATGGACAGAGCTCTTGGTAAACTCTTGATTTGAACTGATTCCATATTTATTGTAATATTTAGACAGATTCTGCTTGGAAATCCAGTTACATATTTCTATAGATGACCAACACTGTATCAGAATGAAACCTAAAAGCCTTTCAGGGTATGATTTGGTTTGCTTACCCATTAATCGGTGTTTAATGAACACGCAGCTGCCTCATACAAAATGACTTCTGACATTGTCTAAAGTCAGTTAGCTGCTAATATTGCCACATGGATTCCTCACCCATAAATAAACTGCTAATTGTATGAAATCTCAACAAAACAAAGCAATGGTGACTTGCTTTGATCTGCCATGTGGGGCTTTGTTTGGAGGACCCAGCAGGTGGGCCGAAACAAACCTGAAAGGGAATCGCTGCCCTGCCTTCCGATCACACATTCAAACCTCTCCGTCTTTCATCTCCTGGCCCTCACAAAACAGCCACTCTGTGTGTGCTCAAAGTGCGACACATCAAAACGCAGTGTTATTTTCAGGAATCCTTAAAGAACTCAAATGACTCAGCATTTTATGCTGTGATTGTGCTCTTCACATATTTTTGAGTGACTACAGACTGTGGGACTCGGGGACGTCGGGGATACCAATAGGGAATATTAACTCTCAGAGAATATTTGGGGTTTTTTTTCCCTGTCTCGCATGACAGGACTTGTCATTGGTGTACACTGCATGAATTTGAATTATGCATAAGTGGACCTTTGGGGATGATCCAGGATCATTCAGCAACTCACAGAGAGAGGATCAATAAAACTATAGACCATAACTAAACACTGGTTGGTTTTACAGATTTCTATGGATTTTATCCACTCACGCAATATCCCCATAATATAACAATTTCCTCACATGCTCATTATTATTGATTATAAAATAGCACTATAGTACTGTGCCTTTCCTGAAGTCTTTATTTTCATTGTGATGTTGGTGATATTTTGAAATGTATTGGGGTATACGTCCTGTTAAGACAGACTCCCCAGAACAATGACACAAGCCCAGACATGTTTGAGAGAGACGGCAGCCTCCGGTGATCATTTAGTACCTAAAAAAAGGGGGCTACAAGAGGTCAGGCCTATGGCAAGCACAGGAAATGACAAACTTGCGTCACCACTTGAGGTAAAAAACACACTGCTGAATACAACCAGGCTTATGAAGGCATGCCAGGAGGAGATACTAGCAGCTGGTGCAAACCAAAAGTAAACAAATGACTCTACTGAACATCGCTGGACCACTCATTAACTGCACTCCATATGACAGGAAGAGCAAAAGATGGAGGGAAATTACTGATGAAGTTACATGGTGGTTAAGGAGGGCTTTAAGCAACTGATTAAAAAGCTCAACCCAAGATAACACATACATCTCGAGTAGAAAATATTTTTCAACTTCAACATTGTTATGTGACATTATTGTGCAGACTCCTGAAGAGCTACAAGGTTGTGTTACTGTAGTTATTGTTAAACTAAAGTGTTGAGCAGTTATGTTTTACTTAGAATTTCCAGGGAAAACACTACCTAGGCTACCTTTGTGCCTAGGTACAAAATGTGGATCTGTTGGGATGTCACTACTATTGCACTATAATGCTGCTGCACTGTGGCAATAGATTCACACTTTGAATTAGGTAGTCTGTAATCAGTAGCTCATTGGAAAGGAAAGATGGAAAGTGCCTTTCAATGTGTTTTCACAAAAAAATGCTGCTGCCTGCAACCTGCAGTCACCGATAAAACGCTGTTCCATTTTTTTTCTATATCGTCATAAATATCATTATCAAATTTCCTTGAAATTGTGATTTCATTTTTAGGTGACATCGCCCCCTAGTGGACATTACAAATTGGTCCAAATAAAACTCAACATTAATTAAAATTAAAGGTGTCCTTTTGGATTGGTAGGGTAACACAGAACATGTGCATTTGCCCACTGGGGTCTAGCACAAGGTATTAGTTCCACTGATTGTTGTCATCCTCCACTCTTTTTCTTCTTCTCTCTGCTTTATATTGTAATTGAGAGAAAATACCTGTGTAAAATGACAACAGCAAAAACCTAGTTATGGATTAGGGTATGCACCTATGTCTGAGGACTAAAAACAGCTGATTTGACTGTCTTGTGTTTTATGCAAGTAGTGACTATATTTGAATGGAAGGGTGAAGTGTTAAGTTATCAGCTAACACTAGCAGGCTTGATTAGCAAAGTACATCCATAGATTGTATGAGAACACTGCAGATGAGTTTTTAAAAAAAGTGGCCATTGGTACAGTTGCCACTAACGGGGGAAATTACCTATAAAGACCAAAACATTATTTACCAGGCTACCCTGTTCAGTTCTGATGTAGAATTACGTTACCATACAAGTCTACAGGGACTGACCCATTTTTACAGCCGCCTCAAGTGGCCAGTCGAGGAACTGCATTGTTTGCATCACCACATTGGCTTTTTTTTTTTTTATCAGCCTCAGAGGTTGCAGATTCTGTGGACTAGAGTACAAGCAACATGAAAGATACAGAGCACAAAACAAGGCTCTAGCTATTCAAAACTTATTTGCTAACAGTGTAGACACTCCACTCTGACCTCAGATTTTGGGCTATGTGTGAACGTCTGGACATAGACACAAACTGCAGACCGACACGCACTCTTGCATACACAAATTTTGAATGCTAGTAAGGGCATCATAAAGTCAGTAGGATGAATTATCTGGGGAGCATGAATGCCACAAGCATGCCTACAAAAAAACAACAAAACTTTAGAATACTGTGACCTTCTCTAAGTTGAATGTTTGGCAGATCCATAGTAGATTCACACTAAGGGAGTTGGGGAAAGGGCTGATATATGACTAAACATACAGACACAAAGCCTAATAAATGCTGCAGCCTCAAAGCTGCAGACAAAAACACTAATGAAGGAAGTCAGGTGGAAAATGTAAGCACAGTAGTGCTAATTGACCTGACAGACACCTCCAGTGTGTCTTACTGGAGAAAACTGGTGGCTTGGCACTCTGCTCAGTAGAAGTGTGTGTGTGTGTGTGGCACTCTTCTCTGCAATTTTGCTTTCTGACAGTCTGAAGTCCCCTACCATTTGCTCTTATTGTTCCATCTCTTTGTTTTGCACATTCACACTCTCTACATTTCGCTTCTCCCTTTGTGTCCCATACTTGTCCATCCAGCTGCCATTCAGTGTAGCCTCAATTTTTTTTAAACATACTCTCAGCTGTGAGCACACACACACAGTAACGAACATGCGCTGTTCCATTTCAGAGGTTACCACTCAGACCCACTCCCTGTAGTGCTGTCCCCAAAAAGCCTCCTCCATCAGTGTAACATAGTGCATGTAAGCGCTTTAGTGGATATCAGTGTGTTGACCCTCTAAAGTGACAAAAAGCACATAAAAACACCAGCACTCTGAGCCACACCAGAGCGAGTCTTCAGTGCACCACACTGAACCCAAAAGCACTAAAAATTAAGTAGCTGCTGATATCTTAAATGATTGGGATTTTGGTGCAAGTTTCCGAGATCATACTCAGAACATTCAGAAAATGCCTTTTTGAAACAAGGATCTGTCCCCTTAACAATGTGCACTTCAACAGTAACACTGAGGAATTGCATTCTTCTGTGTTTCTATCAGATACCTCTCGGGGCATGGGGGCAATGAGCTAGCAGTAATTGGGTTTGATTTAATGCAGTAATGTATCCAACACAGCTGTCGTGCTAAACAAGCTTGTGCTTACAAGTGCCATCTATTTACCTCTGGCATGAATGTGTTATCTAATACGCACTGCCTCTTTATTCAATTAAAAGCTTTGAAGTGTCAGAGTTGTTCATTTTATTTAATTCCACATTATTAACTTCTAATATATTCATAGATGAAGCTTTAGCTTGTACAGCTACTTAATGATTATTAATTAATTAATAATTTGTGTGACAGTGGACTTCCCTCTGGAATGCAAAAGAATTTAAGACGTTAACTACAACCAGTTGGAAACATTTAAATTTTAACTAAGTACATTAGTCATGAAGTTAAATACCCCCTCAGTTAATCCAGTTTTAGCTCCTCTCCCTTTTAGCCCACCCTAACTTTAAGCCAACTCTTTTCTGATTGGCTGACCCTCGTAAACAGAAGATATCTGCTGTCAGTGACATCATACAGAGCCATGGGTAGAAAAAAACTATATAAAACCACTGGTTCAGAGCAACCTGAAGCCTGAACTTTTGGCTCACAGGGATTACTTGCAGATGCACTGTACTCATTATTCGAAACTTTGACCATATTAATTAAGAACATCCATCATCGTAACAGTTGGCAGTAACAGTTTGACAGAAAGTAAGAAAAAGCTTAATAGGTCCACTTTATCTTCAAAAATAATAATAAAAAAAAAAAAGAGCTGTGGGCATAACCCAGTAGTCAAGAGGTTTGGCTGCATATTGCATGGGCACAAAAAACTCTGGACTTTGCTGCATGACATCTCCCTGCTCTCTCCCTTCACATTTCCTTTCTGTCTTGATTGTCACTGAAATGAAGGCAAAATGCTCAAATAATAATAAAAAAAGTAACTTTGTCACTGATCTCTAATAAGACTGAGTCAACCCTGGCCACAGTATTTTTATTGTATTACCAAAAATTTGGAGACGGTACGGTAGCAGCTACATATTGCTGGTGGCATGTCCCTAGTAAATTATAAGATTTTTTGATTTTAATATTACTCACTGTTTTTAAAGTAATTACTTGTAATGTATTAAGAAATGCTAGTAGCCCTGTCCTGGCCTGCTCTCACTGGCTAACACGGGAAGGCTGTCAACTAACACAGCTCACCTGAGCCTTTCAAGCTAAACAGTATAAGCTGGCCCAGGTGATCACCAGCTCGCACGCTGTTCCAACTACCTAAGGCCTCAGTCACTCAAGCCTAGAAACCAGTCGGCGGCCATCTGGCAACCTCTATTCGCTAGATAAAAATGTATAGGTGCAACTTCTAATTTGAAGGAGAACGGTCTCCATTTTCAGTTTGCGTCACATTTTTCGCAGTTTCATTACCACTTGGCAAGTGGTTGGTGAGTCTTTACAGACATCTTCCATGCAAGCTACATTTGCAAGGAGGTTTTTGGCTTAACACCGTATACCTCTTTGCAATCTCTTTTCCCGGTTGCCAGGGGGTCACCATCCGGTCTCTAGCCCTGCATGAATGGGTCTTTAGCAATCGATTTCACAGTGACTGCCAGCAATATCCAGCGACCACTCGCCGCCGGTAGCTGCCACATGGTCGCTGACCGGTCTCTGGGCCTGTGTGACCGGGGCCTAACTTTAAACTTCTTTGTTGCCTGTGTTTAATATATTTAGAAAAAGGTAATTACTGATAAATTATCTTTTGTTTAAGGAAATTTCTTGTATGGACCCCCTCCTTGTCACCTACCTTAAGCCAGTTTTTGACAAAAGGAGGCTCATCTGGGATTCGACCCAAAACCTCTCGCAGTTTCTTTGAGTGTCGTTGAGCTGTTTCATTTGAGTACTCTTTAGTGAAACCATGCAGCGGAATATACCCAAACAAACCTGAGTGCAAATTGTTAAACCTCTTTTACTCAGCAGATTCTATCGGTTTGTTTTTTTTTTTCATTGAGGCAAAGATGAAGTGTGAATGATTTATCTAACAAAACACTAAAAGAGTCTTGATACCACACGGATCACCAGGGAGTATGTGGTAAATAAAACACTTCTCGTATTATGTTAGTTATCAAAATGCACTCATCCACTGTTTTCTTTTAAGCTTCCTGTATGTTTCAAAGGCAATTTCCCTTTTTCTAAATATAGACTATGCCTAAATTATTTAATCAATCATAGCTGGAAAATTCTAGAAATGTAATGGAAAAAGAGCACACAGGAGATATTTGATTACAGCAGATATGGAGCTGCTTGTCAACTAGAATAACTTCATCCTTGGTCACCCAGAACCATTACGAAGTCAAAACCCATCTGTGTCTCTCCCTTGTGAGCTGCCATGTTAAAGAATACATGTCTCCAACAGTGAACTGTCATGTCAAGACAGATGGTAGCATTAGATGGAGAAATTGAGCAAAGCATGAGCACACAGCCATATAAATAAGGGTATACACACTTAATGTCTTTATCTAATAATGACTGCAAACATATGAAAAACAAAACAAAAAAAACAAAACAAGCTGTATCCTGACCTAGTAATGTTTACATGGACCGCAGGTTTGGCTACATATAACTCACTTCATAGAAACACCCTCACATGCATGCTACAAGGCACCAGGATACACATTAACCTGGAAATATAAACATAACTGCACAAATGGACAAAGACACACTATATGGATTTATCTGGCTACATTCAGTTGGGCAGCTTAAGCTGCAAATCAAATCATGAGCTGAATTTTATTTTCATAGTTCATGTTTCAATTGGTCAGGTGCCCCAAAGCACAAACACTTTCCCATCTAACTCACAAAACAAGTGCATAAATCACGCAGTGACCTTTCTGTGTTGGAACAAGCAGAGGACATGCAGTAGATTTAGTTGTCCCAGGGCATAACTTCTCACTGTGTGCACGTATATGCATGGCTCACATGTGTTAACCAGACCACAGACATTTTCAGGTCTTTGCATAAGGTTTCATCTCATTTTTTAAATTTCACTTTCAAGTCTCTGTACGAGCTTTAAGATTCTATTTAAAATCTACTAGCTCCCCAAAGTGACAAAGAGCTGTGATAGCTACAATCACTCAGGGTTAAATTAGCAGTAATAATCTACACTATGGCAACGGTTTGGCTTCTAACAAAGGAGCAGATTACTTTTAAATGAAGAAATTATGTTTCCTCTTATAAATGGAAACTTTTTTTTTGAAATTCATTAGAAATAAAACACACACTTAAGTATAATTGTTTCTCTGCTATACCACACTATGGTTTGATATGATGCAGTGTCTACTTTACAGAGGTCAGCTAATGCAAATCTTTCTAAACAGATATTTGCAAACGAATGTGCAAAATCTGTAGGCATGTGTAGTCTGCTTGTAGTCCAAATTCCATAGGTGGGGTTTGTGCAGGCTTCTGTGCATACAGGCAGACAGTCAGTGTAGGGCGCAAATGAGGCACTGCATTTGCCAAAATGTAATCTAAAAACCATTAGCTATCTATCTATTTAGCTTATTATTGGCTTTTAAAATGTATCTGCATTTGTGAAAAATGATCAAGGAACAGGAAGTCTTGAACCAGGTAGCCTGCTATCTGCTATCCCCAGAAGCTAAATCTGATGGCTGCACAGATTAAATGTTCACTAACTTTATAGATAAAACAAACTATGTGATGGATACTTTGACTTCTTTCGCTTTAGCTACTCCTATGCTAGGTTTTACAGTTACAATCAAACCAGAACTACTACTTGTGCCACGGGAGGGTTGGCTTTAAGATGCATTTACAGCCTATTGTAGACCTCAATAAAATGTTTCAGTGTACATTCTTTATGTGTATCTTTCATATTTTAGATGTACTTTTACATAATTCACAAATAGCCTCTCACTGAGCAGTAAGGTTCCTTTCTCTCCTTCGCCTTCTTTACTCCTTTTATCATCCTGCCAGACTAAAATCTAATTATGACCACATGCTGAAAATTACTATTGAGCAGCAGTCTTTGATTGACTTTGTTAAATCATCTAAAAGGTGCAGGAAAATAATATTATTGATCCCAAACAATTACAAGCCCTACTTTTACCATTAATTAAAAAAAAAACAAAAACAAAAAAAAAAAACATTTTAAGGTCTGTTAGGAAAAGCAGGTCCACAAACTGGCCAAGTACAATGAGGTTTGAAAGAAATCAACAGTGTATTTATGATAATTCTGTGACAGGAATAAAAGCTGTAAAAATGTAACAGTTTATTACACAACAGTGGGGCAGGATTTGGTCGGACAAATGTGTTTTCCTGCAATTATGTGTATCAGTTTGATGCCTTTTGTCAGGTGACTGTCAATCCAATGTTACCAAAGTGTGCTTAATCTAAATAGATATCACCCTTTACAAATCTTGACACTACACTGTTGCTTATTTAGTCATGAACATGCAGTGTACAGAAGAACTTAGTTTTCAGGGGATTTTAAAACCCTTGAAAACTGTGATTTTCTTTCTGTCTTCAAATTTGAAAAATGTAATGTGTTATATTTTTATCATTTTGTAAATCTGAGTTGATGACTTACAATTTAAACTGTTATTCTGTGTAATGCACATGTGCAAATATTCACTTTTATTACCCCTCTGTTGCCACAGGAAGCACAGTACGTATATAGTTAAAGGTTGCATCACAACATATGGTTATTTATGCCATCCACCCACCCAGCCACCACGTCATTTTAACTTTGATGCAGATTCAGAACTCTCTTCATTATCTGTGCAATCACTTTATTAAAACCTTTGAGAAATCAAGTGTTGAAGACAATGCATTACAATCAAAGTAAAAGGCTGACGTAAGAGGAGAGCCACTGTTCACTGACAATGCAGCGATGGAAATGGCTAATTCTCCCCTGCTGATTATGTAAATACCACTAGATCCCAATCTCAAAACACCATTAATCATGTCTGTATAGTGTGACTCAGTGTTATTTCAATTTCCTTGTGAAGGGCTCATTTGAGAAGCAAAGCTAATCAATTGTGTCTCATTATTGTGCCATAGATCTATGTCTGTGACACTGTACACTCAACACATATTGACAAAAGACTGATACGTTAACAATTTAGTGCGTTGGGAGAACATCAACAGTCTGGAATACCACTGTGCTAATTTGCCTAATGTCACTGCCATTGATAAAGTTTTTGAAAAAGAGCTAATGCAAATAGTAACATGCTCATACTTCGTAAATAATATTCAACATGGTGCAATGAGCACTGTCGCATCACAGCATGAAGGGTCTGGATTTTAAAATGCCAGGGGTCTTTCTATGAGGAGTTGTTAAGAAATTTGGTGGTTTGCAAATTGGCTGCAAATTTGGATATGAGCGTGATGACTGTCTGGCTCTCAGTGTTAGCTTTTGATGCACTGTCAACCTGTCCTGGATGTACTCAGACTCTCACCACAACTCTATTTGGATAAGTAGTTAAGAAAATGGCTTGCTAAAATCTGATATTAAACACAAAGTACAGCTGAAACTGATGCAAAAGCATTAGTTTTAAACGGATTTGGTCATAAACCAAAACATAAGTCAAGTACAAGAGCTTAAAAGCTAAAGACTAATTTCTAGTATTTTATTAATCTATTACTAGCACTAATTAACAGGTATCTATATCTGTGTGTTGTATCCATATATTTTATGGAGTTATGCAATCTGCTAACCAGGTTTGCTAGCAGCAGTTGAAAACTCAGCACTCCACCCTTGATTCTAAATATACATTCATAGCCACTTTATTAGGTACATCTTGCTAGTACTGGCGTGGACCCCTTTTTGACTTCAGAACTGCCTTAATTCTTTGTGGCATAGATTCAACAAGGTGCTGGAAACATTCCTCAGAGATTCACATTCCCATCACACAGATGCTGCAAATTTGTCGGCTGCACATCCTGTTCCACCATATCCCAAAGGTGCTCTGTTGGATTGAGATCTGGTGACTGTGGAGGCCATTTGAGTACAGTGAACTCATTGTCATGTTCAAGAAACCAGTTTGAGATGATTTGAGCTTTGTGACACGGTGTGTTATCCTGCTGGAAGCAGCCATCAGAAGATGAGGACACTGTGGTCATAAAGGGATGGACATGGTCAGCAACAATACTCAGGTAGGCTGTGACATTTAAATGATGTGTGCGAAGTGTGCCAAGAAAATATCCTCCACACCATTACACCACCACCACCAGCCTGAATCGTTGATACAAGGCAGGATGGATCCATGCTTTCATGTTGTTTACACCAAATTCCTACCATCTGAATGTCACAGCAGAAAACAGACCAGGCAATGTTTTTCCAATCTTCCATTGCCCAATTTTGGTAAGCCCGTCTGAATTGTAGCCTCAGTTTCCTGTTCTTAGCTGACAGGAGTGGACCCGGTGTGGTCTTCTGCTGCTGTAGCCCATCTGCTTCAAGGTTCAATGTGTTGTACATTCAGAGATGCTCTTCTGCATACCTTAGTTGTAACGAGTGGTTATTTGAGTTACTGTTGCCTTCCCATCAAGTTGAAGCAGTCTGGCCATTCTCCACTTACCTCTGGCATCAACAGTGGATATTTTCTCTTTTTCGCACTATTCTCTTTGTAAACCCTAGAGATGGTTGTGCAGGATTCGGACACTCAGTTTGAACTTCAGCAGCTGAGTGTTGCTTCTGGTTCCAAAAACAATCAACATTGAGGCCTCAAAATGAGGAGTCCAGAAACCAATGAGTGATGTCATGGTGGCTGTCTACCTACACAGTCTATGGTAACAGGCAGTCTTTGTGCTTTTTACATTCACACACTAATTGAAACAGCAGAGAAGAGTAGAGCACAGTAGAAATACAAGCGCACACAATGGATGTACAGATCATCTTTTTAATTAAAAATGTGAGTGAAGAAAACATTTTGCTTCCTCTCATTGACTCTCAAAGACTTGTACATCTGTTAATAAACAATTAATACATAGGTTGACATCGCTTTTATGTACTAAGATTTCTGCTCTCCTTTTTATAGTATCACTGTTCCAGCTCGCTGTGATGGTAGATGAATGAGCTTACGCTTGTGCACAGAATAATTATCTGTCGACACATTATTGACCTTGATGTTACCTGCTATTATTTCCAATTAAAGAAGCCTATTTTTCCTAACATTGTTGCTGTCTTGAAACACTCACCCTTGTATACATACATGTATGTGCAGAACATAAATCATCGCAGCAACTGCTAGAACTGGCTCTTGAAATTAGTCAAGGAAATAAACAGCACGTGGCACCAATACTAATGAGACTCTCACCTCTCACTTGTGCTGGTATTTTAATTATAAATTGTTGTGCAGCATGCTTTTAATGACTTGGTTTTAATAGAAAGCACAAATTAATTGTGTACATCTTGCTGCCATGCCACATTGAAATAGTCCTGGGAATTGGAATAATGAAGAATCAATGGAGCAACATATTGGATGTAAATGTTCATCAATATGGTTGTAACCAAGGAACAGGCTTGCTGCTTATGGATTCATGTCATGACCAAGGAGATGGTGGCCAGGATTTTATTTTATTTTTTAAATTTAGTTTGTGTACGTGTACACCTACTTAGAAGTATGTGCATGTGAGCCCTTTCAAAATTCATATCATCTTCAATCAGAAGTTTTTTATTGTCTCTGATGCATAATAAATGATACCCTTTATAATGAAGTTAGTGACCCATGGGCCAGTGGGAAAAAAAAAAATCATGGGCTTTTCAAATGTCTCTGTACAAATACATTGTTACTAAAAAAGTGCAGTGTAGCTTCAAAGTCAAGAAGAGTGCAGTGTCTAGACACTGGCTGAGTGAGGCTCAAATTATTTGCATTTTCTGTCACTCGGCCCGGCAGGAGACACATTTGGGGCTTGTCTGCCAGACATGTCTACCCAGCTCCTGGGCTCCAATTGCTTTCTGTCCACTATCTCTTGTGAGGGACAGCGATCCCATATTTGAATTAACATGCAATCCACTTTGAATCGGCTTCTATGAAAATAACATGAGAGCTGAAGATGGGGGAGACAGACTAATTTAAAAGCAGCCTGGAAAAAAGCAATTGGTGACACTCATGGAGGGAACACGGAGCCGGAGTGGAGGGCGGAGAGGAGAGGAGAGGAGAGGAGAAGAAAGGAGAAGGGGTCCTTTGAAAAAGATGCAGCTGGTGGGAGGAGATACATCTCTGTAGTGTGTATCCATATTAAAATCGTGTAAAAACAGCAAAGGCTCCTGCGCTTATCAAGATGAGCTATCCCCTGCTCCGTATTTCTCCCATCCAACAGACTGTGACAGATCGTATTAGTGAGTGTCTGCTGCCTCTCATTTCACACTAGAACCTGTGCAGCGATTGGATTTTGTGCAGTTTGGAGTCAGGAAGTGGTCAGGCAGTGAAACTGTAGGGAAGCCTGTAAACGGCATCGCTGGTGCTGTTGGATATGTGATCTGACAGGCGTAAAAGGAAGAAGTGAGCTTGTGTTTCTGCGTGTGATGTGGAGTGCACGAGTTCAGGATGCAACAGTGTGTGCACTTAACTCATAGGCATATCATCATGCTCCTGCTGGTGACAAGGTGTTTGCTGCCCACAGCTACAGCTGCAGGGGCATGAGGCATGATGGGAGCTGGCTGACAAACGGTGGGTAACCAAGTGTCAGGAGAGAAATTTGCAGCAGCCCGTGATATCAGCGTGCAGGCAGAGGCCGTGGTCCAATCGGATGCCTTCAAGCAGGGGAGCAACTTTTATTTTCACCTTTCACAGCACCCTTCACCGAAACCTGTCTGCGAAGTTGTTGGTACAGCAGAGATCTAAATGGGTGAACTGTCAGTCATGCTGAAGAGCCACTTTCACACATGTGACAAGCTCTCTTTGAATTGCTTTGGACATTCTGCTGCAGTGATAAGACATATGGCATCCTTGTGAAAAAAAAAAAATATATATATATATTTACTGGTACAGAAAATAGGTGACATCACACAAATTACTCAGTGTGAAAATACTACACCTGAGGCACAAGTGTGACTAAAGAGACCAAAGCTGAACACGGATCCTGGTCACTACATAAACTTCATTTATATTTTTGGATGTCTCTATATTAGAGTGAGCGCTTTGTCAAGACAAATAAATCAGAGATAAAAAGGTTAAAGTTAGCAACCATATATTTTTGACAAGGAGTTGTCCTGAAATAAAGGTTGTGGTTTGCTGATGTGTTTGTAATCCTGTTTCATGCTCTCCTGGAGAGGAGTCGCACCATCATCCCCAGGCATGACAATCCCACCTACAGGAGTATATCAGCAACCTCCGCAACACCAGTATGACTGATGTGTTTATGCATTCTCTTATCATATTTACCCCTCGGTATCCTCCGTGCAGTCTACTCAACATTTACAGGAAATGATTCACAAACCATCAAGAACAGTGGTGCCTTATTTGAAGTGTGGGGGCAGCTCTACTGCTGCTGCAACATTTTTCTTCATACAGCAGCATAATGACTATAAAGCTTCATCCAGAGTGTGAGGAAATAACAATAATCTAGTTTGAGGAATGTGTGGTACAGTTCTGGACAGTCGACTTACTTCTACAGTGGGTCTATAAGCCCAAGAGGAGGCAGACGGGGGAGAATTCAATTACACCTACACTCTCCCTTTGCGGTGAAATCAAGAAATAAATGGCAGTGTGGTAGTCATCCCTTTACCTCATGATAAGTGTGACTTGCAGTGCCACGTGATAGCCCCAAAATGTACAGCAGAGAGGTCAGCCTTCAGGAAGAGACACAATGATTTAGGAGATAACAGTGACTGCAGAGGTGACGTTCTTTCTCTGTCTGCGTGATGCATGCTGTTACTCAGAAAAGAGAGAAAGATAGAAAGAAGAGGAGATGGAGGTAGGAAGAGAGGGGGGGAAAAGCTGTTTATTGATACTGCTGCAAATTGTCCTCTGGCCAGCTCTGACAAAAATGGATGATTTTTATTAAGAGCCTTGGCTTCGTATCTTCCATCTCATATATCTCTCCTAACAGAGGAAGGCCATCTTTGTACCGGTCATAGAAAGGGAGTGTCGCACTGCTCTTATTTTGAGAGTAGAGTGTGAATTAAGGGGTGGGAAGCTATGGCTTTAAATGTGGAGGGAAGAATGCAAGACTACCGATAGACAGATAAAATAGAATGCCATTTTCTTATGTTCAAATTGAAATTTGAAGTATCCCTTTGTGTGACACGCTAACATTCACCTCAAGGTCTTACCCTTTCAAAAAAGCCTAAAACCTTTGATGTGGATTGCTCCCATGGCAGTGGCTATGTGACATTTGAGACACATGCTGTCAACGTCCTGCTCTACAGGCTACAGTATGTCACAACACATATCCTATAAACATCGATATACATTTTACACTTTTTTTCAGCAAACTCACTGTGTTAGAAGACAGAAGCTAGTTGGCCAGTTGCTAAAGTTGAGTCCTGCTGACTCTTTGTCCTGCTGTGTGCTTAGGGTCATTGTCATGTTGGAAGGTAAACCTTCTGCCCAGTCTGAGGTCCTGAGCGCTGTGGAACAGGTTTTCATTGAAGATATCTCTGTACTTTGCTCCAGTCAGCTTTCCCTCAACCCTGACCAGTCTCCCACTCCCTGCTGCTAAAAAACACCCCCATAGCATGATGCTGCCACCACCATGCTTCACTGGGATGGTATTGGGTAGGTGATGAGCCGTTCCTGGTTTCCTCCAGACATAACATTTAGAATTGAGGCCAAACAGTTCAATCTTGGTTTCATCAGACCAGAGAATCTTGTTCCTCACAGTCTGAGAGTCCTTCAGGTGCTTTTTTGCAAACTCCAAGTGGGCTTTCATGTGTTTTGCACTCAGGAGAGGCTTCTGACTAGCCACTCTGCCATAAAGCCCAGATCTGTGGAGGGCTGCAGTGATGGAACTTAGTCCCATCTCCACACAGGATCTCTGGAGCTCATTCAGAATGACCATCGGGTTCTTGGTCATCTCTCTCACTAAGGCCCCTCTCCCTCACTTGCTCAGGTTGGCCGTGTGACCAAACTTCTTCCATTTGAGAATTATGGAGGCCACTGTGCTCTTGGAAATCTTCAGTGCAGCAGAAATTTTTTTGTGATCTGTGC
>VUQI01059649.1:0-19831 GCA_015106735.1 Paratilapia polleni
ATACACCATTTGCATTTAATCATTAGCTATTATTAACCCTGTCTCTCTCCCATAGGTGTGCCTTTTTTGTCCTGTCTCCCTCTGCTCTCTTCTGTTTCTCCTCACCCCCAACCGGTCGCGGCAGATGGCTGCCCCTCCCTGAGCCTGGTTCTGCCGGAGGTTTCTTCCTGTTAAAAGGGAGTTTTTCCTTCCCACTGTTGCCAAGTGCTTGCTCATAGGGGGTCGTCTGATTGTTGGGGTTTTCTGTCTAATATTGTAGGGTCTTTACCCTAATATATAAAGCGCCTTGAGGCGACTTGTTGTGATTTGGCGCTATATAAATAAAATTGAATTGAATTGAATTGAATTGAATATAAGATACAGTGGTGAGTAAGAAAAGAATTGCCTGTGGTAAATCACAACACACTGTGATACACAGAATAAAGAGGCTTCAAGGTGGATATAGAAGCATGCATATAAATAATATCAGCATAATGAAATGCAGACAAAATTGTTGACTGTACAATGATCTTACGACCTATGAATGAGAAACAAGATTTGTTTCTATATAAAAATCCAATCTTTGTCTTTAATTTTTTTGATAGGTGACATATTTGACTGAAATCTGGTGGACACAACTTTAGCCTGTGATCAGCTGATGAGATTTTGGTGGTGGTTTGAAACTGCATTCAACATGATCAAAAAGTATTGTGTATCTGACAACTAGCGGCGAAGGTGGGAGATCTGGGACTTCTCAGTGGTATCAAGTATTAACATAATATTAACAGGCTATATCTCAGTGGGTTAAAGGTTTATAAGTCATAAAAGGACAAAAGTCAGTTGTTAGTGATGGAAATTACTTATTGCTAAACATACAGCAAACTAAGAATTACATTCAATCTGTACAAAATATCTGCAATTTCATTGTTTCACTTTGTAAAATTTCAGTTTTTTTAAATTTACATTTCGACAGTTGTGTGTTAATATTCTTTACATATGTGTTTTACCATGCTTGTTATTAATTTTTTCTGAAAATGCCTCTTCAGGTCCAACACTTGTATCTTATGTGCTTGTTAATACACTACTTTTAATTTGATGTTTCAGATTGGCTATTTTTCCTTTGACATTTTGGTTGTTTAAGAACAGAAATTAGACTAATAGGCAGCTCATTTGAAGGACATTTGCAGCATGTCAGACACCAAGGATCAGATTTTGACATAAACTTGAGGATTCATTTAGTCTGAGTGTTAAATTTGAATTTATTATTAGTCTTTTTAGGATGATAAAATTAATGAATAAAATGTTATGTTTCATGGCTATAACTACAACATTGATTTTGATGGAAAAAGGGGAGCTGTCTTTATCTGTGGGCTTATTGACTATAATTCAGTTTATATTCTTTTTCCTGCAAATTAATTACCATTCAAATAAACATGTCCATGTTCCAGGTTGTCTACTGTACGTCTGACTTCTTGCTTTTAAAGTGCACTGAGTGAATACAGACACAGATAGTCTCCCTCTTTGGTCTGTTAGTTGCTGTGCCTTTGAAAAGCGCTCCTGTTTGTTTACTCTGTAGTCTCAAATTGGGCGTGATGCTTGGTTAGATTTCCATCAGGAGCTGGCTGGAGGTCATTGCAGGGGACCAACTCGAGTCCTGTGAAGTCTTCAGCTGCCTATGTTTAGCAGAGTACTTCTCTAATGCTTTTGCAAAAAAAAGCCTCAGTGGAATTCAGTGAGAGTAGAGGGGAAATTGGCAGCAATTCTGTTACCCATTCCATAAAAGACTCAAAGACCTAAATGATATCCTCAGTGGAGTTCTGACAGCCTATTTTTCATATAGCTTAATGAATATTTGATGGATTGTGAGTATGAGTCAGCCATATGAACTGTTATGTGGGGGTTACTTCTACATGCTTAAGTAACTTCTGAAAAAATATGACATACAAGAACATTAAAAAAAATATTAATATGTTTAAACCATAAATCATATTAAAGTTTGCATACTGTTTCAGTTTTCTCAGTGTTTAGTTTGTAACTCTTACCATCTATACCACAACCCTTCATTGCACTGAGAGCTGCCATGTAGCCAAACTTTTTTTTAAACTTGCTTCTTGTCCTGGACCCTGTTAATCCATTTTAGAGGGCTAAGAGGGAGCTTGCTACCTAATTTATTTAGAATTCCACTGAATATACAATCAATAATGACAACCTATACATAGTTCAAGCATAGATATTGCATGATTCTGTTTATGGAAACCATTTTAAGATCGCTAACTATCTGTGACCAGAGCTGTTTATGTTGAAATTGTTTATGTAGGTGACCTGTATAAATTTGATTCAGCAAGGTATAAGACTATTTCTCTAGAAACTGCCATATGACTCAGAACACAGTCAAGTTCTCCCTGCTCAGTAAACCGGTGGTGTACCAAACTCACTTCGGTATTTTTATTGGTAGGCCCACTTCGTACATCTTAAGTGTGCATCATCATATACAGTGCTTAACAAATGTATTAGACCACCACCCAGTGTAAGGTTTATGCCACAGCTGCCCTAAATTAACAGTATTGGTAATTACCAAAATCATTTTTTATGTTTGTTAATTCACCAGTATGTGCAAGCTCTTTAATCAAAATGATATTTTTTAATGCTAAAATATAATTATTGTTGTTTTCCATGAATTTTTTAATTTACTGAAAACAATAGTAAAGCATATAATTATTTTTTGATTAAGATGCCAAATTACTCTTATTTACTTGCATTCCTGAATAGAAAAATTAGTTTTAGTGGTTGAATGTTACACTTGATTAATTTCTGACTTCTCAGAGAAGTCCAGTGTGTCGGCTCAAATTTGGGTATAAAAACTTTAATTCATTTTGAAATTCCTCACTCCTGCTCAAAATGGTAAAATGTTGAGAACTCACTGAAAAGTGATGAGTCTGCATTAAAGCATTTTGTGATGCTGGATGGTGTTTCTCATTTTTATGACAGGTGGTCTAATAAATTTGTTCAGCACTGTACAGTACCATGAAAAAGTGTTTGCCCCCTTCCTGATTTCTTAGTTTTTTTGCATATTTATCATGCTTAAATGTTTCAGATCACCAAAATTTAAATTTTAGACAAAAATAAAATTTTGTCTAAAATAAATACAAAATGCAGTTTTTAAATGATTAAACGATTTAATTTATTAATGGAAAAAAGCTATCCAAACTTACGTGGCCCTATGTGGAACCCCCCCCCTTGGATAAAAGTTAACTGGACTTCAGTTGCACTACCCACACCCAGGCCTGATTACTGCCAGACCTGTTGAATCAAGAAATTGCTTAAATAGAGCCTGTCTGACAAAGTGAAGTAGGCTACAAGATCTCAAAAACCAACACATCACGCCACGATCTAAAGAAACTCAAGAACAGATGAGAAACAAAGTCAGTGACATCTATCAGTCTGGAAAGGGTTACAAAATCATTTCTAAGGCTTTGGGACTCTAGTGAACCACGGTGAGAGCCATTATCCACAAATGGAGAAAATTAGGAACAGTGGTGAACCTTCTCAGGAGTGGCCGGCCTACCAAAATTACTCCAGGAGCGCATGGACAACTCAACCAGGAGGTCACAAAAGAACCCAGAACAACATCTAAAGAACTGCAGACCTCATTTGTCTCAGTTAAGGTCAGAGTTTATGATTCAACAATACGAAAAAACATCTTGATGATCGCTTTTGGGAAAATACTCTGTGGACTGACGAGAGAAAGGTTGAACTTTTTGGAAGGTCCCATTACATCTGGCGTGAAACTAACACAGCATTACATAAAAAGAACATCATACCAACAGTCAAATATGGTGGTTGTAGTGCTCTGTACCAGAAAATCCTGAAGGCCATCAGTTCTTGCCCTAAAGCTCAAGAGCACTTGGGTTATGCAGCAGGACAATGATCCAAAACACACCAGCAAGTCCAGCTCTGAATGGCTCAAAAAAAACAAAAACAAAATGAAGACTTTGGAGTGGCCGAGTCAAAGTCCAGACTTAAATCTGATTGAGATGCTGTGGCATGACCTTAAACAGTCCGTTCGTTCTGCAAAACCCTCCAATGTAGCTGAATTGAAACAACTCTGCAAAGATGAGTGGGCCAAAATTCCTCCACAGCAATGTGAAAGACTCATTGCCAGTTATCACAAATGCTTGATTGCAGTTCTTGCTGCCAAGGGTGGCACAACCAGTTATTAGGTTTAGGGGGCAACTACTTTCTCACACAGGAGAAAGGGACAGGTAGGTATGGATAGCTTATTCCCCTTAATAAATGAAATCATCATTTAAAAACTGTATTTTGTATTTACTTGGGTTGTCTCTGTCTAATATTTAAATGTCTTTGATGATCTGAAACATTTAAGTGTGACAAATATGCAAAAAAACTAAGAAATCAAGAATACTTTTTCACAGCTCTATATTACATTATACATTATAGGCAGACATGTTAAAAGTTGTGAAAATTATGGCCAATCACATTAACTACCTTTATTCTCTTTTAGAGAGAGAAGTCAGTTTGGGAATGCTGCAAGGAGTTTTTTCCTCAGGACCTAAATATGAATATATGAACAGTTCAAACATACTCTGCCAAGAGATGAAGAATTCTATTTCAGTTAAATTCCTCTTTGTGGACATCACATCCAACGGCCATCACTGGTGATCTGCAGAATAACCCTCAGGTTTTAAATATGTAAAATATGCAATATATAAAATGAAAGTGCGTTTTAATCTACGGTTTAGTGTCTTCATGCAGTTTTCTTTACTTCTGCAAGAGATTTCCTTTAGTTAGATATGATAAAATGACTGGGTACAGTTATTGCCACATTTACTGGCTTCACATTTTCAGATAAACAAATTTTTTTTTTTGAAATGACAATATGTCCAAGAGCACCATTGTAAAATATAACCTAAACATTAGGTATTTTAAATAAAGATGACGTCTGCAGCCACTGAAAGGATAACTGGCAGCAATGGACTTTTCTGAGAAAACATTATTAGGGACTTTTCATGAAACTATGTGAACTGTTTTAATCTAACATGCCATTTACAGTGAAACTGCAAATGTTTGATTATACATAGAATGTACGTAGCATACATGACGTGTACATAGCACATAGGTTTTGGAGGTTGTTCTACAGTAATCTGCTTAATGCCCTCCATCTGTGTAATTCCAGTTACACAGATCTGCTATGTGTAACTGTGGCTTCTCAGTACACAATCACTGCAGTTAGATCCTGCAGTTGGAACAGATACTTTGCACATTTAGATGACTGTAAAGAGACTCATTAGAGTGAAGAAAAAGACTTCAGTATAGACAACTTACTAAGTGTCATGGATTATAGAGCTGGCAGGAAAGTCGTAATATAATTATCCATCCATCCATCCATCCACTTACCAGGCAGTAATATTGTATAGTGGAGAAATACATTAATAGGGGGGTTGCGTGAGTTTATTAAGATTTATGTTTATGTGAATAATATAATAATATGGAAGTGCACTGATCTGTAAACCTGGAGTGGATTCACCACACCTTCGAATACCACTGTGGAACAGGGTAGGTCACCAAGATCGTGCAATAAAGAAAAGAAAAGAAAAGAAAAGAAAACTCCAAAAGCCCAAAGAGGATCTGGACTTTATTGAAAATGGTTCAGTTAGTGATTTCTTTCTGAAATGTAATTTTTAGGCTTCGAGACAACAAAGACAGTGCCTGACAGTGTTGACTTTTATGTTATTCAGATTTGATTCTCGGGACATTTTCCTGTCTACTGACCACCAGATTCATATTATGAACAAATGTTTAAACAGAGTTGTGGAAATATGTGATTTACATCAAAATGTTTTGGCGGGGAACAGCTCACTGGGTGACTTCAAAATGCCTTTGAATGCAAAGGTACTAAAGGTGTACACACAAAGAGATTTGCTTTCTTTTCTATTTCTGCTTAATTGTTTTTGATATCTTGAGATTTGCTGCAATGACAAACACATTTTTCTTAATTAATTGTTTTATAAAAGCTTTTCTATTACTGAAAGTATCTGATAGGGATCTTGAGTAATATGGCATTAGTTTTATTTAATAAAAAATGCATTTTTCTAACAAATGAACAATTGATTTGTACAACTATTCATCCATCTATCCATTGACCAACACAGTGGGCCGTGTTGGCATGGTTGTTTATTGCTTGCTGCATGGTGCCAACTTTGCTTCAGGCAGCTTGCTTGGTTATTTTCTAGTGGAAAACTCTCTTTTTTGTCACTCTGTGGGATTTGGAAAGACTCCAATAAACTACCTGCAGAGTCCCTTGGGACACACAGTGGTCATTCGTGGATGAATTTGTGAAAAATCAGCTACTTTGATGTGAACATGTTGAGAAGCAAATAAAGGGTAGCTGTAATTATCAGCACAATTATTAGTTTCATGAGTCTTTTTAATAACTTTAAAATTTAATTCAGGTGTAAGTGTGTGATAATGGCAGATCACATTGACTCATTTTAATTCTGGTCATTTTCAACAAGAAGACAACTTTTCCCACACAATAGGTTAATCCTGAGGAGGTACCTATAAAATCAGGTATAATATAGAGTATGTGCTCTCTGGTTTATTGCCAGAAGAAAAAAACCCTACATATTCATAATTTTAGAGCACTGACAAGAATATAATTGACAGAAAGTGACTCTATGCCCCCCCTACACTTCATTTACAATGTTATATCATATACTAGGAAAACACTGATTTAGATTTTCTTTTTTTTTTTTTTACATTTCTTGATACATAACAAAAGATAAAGTGAAGTTTTAAAGGATACTGGAGGTAGCAGCTCAAATTAGATGTACCTAGGTTATTTGAAAGACTGAATAAATCTATATTAAAATGGGAAATGTTTGTAATTATTCATTGGCTGCCCCTGGAATCACACTCAGATTTAATTGGTAGAACATATTGGACTGCTTCACACTACACAACAAAAGCCAGACTGGCCCAAGTGAAAAAGAAAGCTTTTCTGGGCTGTGCATGACTGCTCTGGAGTTGGTGGGAGGAGTGTCAAGTCAAATGTACAGAAATGGTCCCTTCAGGCCATTCATCCATTGAATTCATGCTCAGATTCTTCTTGTGCGACCTGGTCTTTTGGATTTAAAGGCATATGACTGCCCCAGTTAAGGACCAGATGTGGTATTTTTCATTTGTGAAGTTAAGATGACTTGATTAGCCCTGATTAATGTTGCATGCTTTAGTAATAAACAAATAAACCAGCGATACTCAAACTTAGTCCATTTTAGAACTTCTCTCAGCTGTGTGTTTCTGGTGATCATTTGTTAGCGCTCAGTTTTTGCAGCAATTGCGCTTCAGTGTTAATATGAATTAATGAAGGGATAATTCAGCTGTACTAAAAATGATGAACATAATGCAAAGAAGACTGCTACACAGTGCCCATAAATATCCACCTGCCTAGTGATTCAGGATTGCAGTGATGAAAATGGAAAGAATAACTTTTACCATCTGCCAGTGCAAACTGTGGAAACTGCCTGCACACAAACACTGGAAGCTGATGTCACAGAAGTTGTCTTTCTCCACACACTTCAACTTGTCATGAAAGGTGTTATAAAACCAGCATGTAGATTAGATTGTAGTGTCTAGATTACATAGTGTAGATTACATGTCACAAAGACACTGGAATCTTATATGATAAACCGAAATTTCTTCATAACTTTATGTTTTCCTTGCAGTGGTGATGAGTGAATGAATGAAGAATTCCCCAGTTAGACTTGCTCCCTTTGAAGAAGTACTTTGGTTGACATAGTAAACATGGCCAGGAAACAGTACCATACTCATAAATTAAAAAACAGCAACACTGCAGCTTCACTATGAAGAGAAGCTCCATGTCGGGGACAAATCACTGCATCACTGCATATGATCAGGGATCATTTTTTATATGCTTTCCTATTTTGACAAACTACACTGGCTTTGTTCAGTGTCGAAATATGTCACCTAAATACAACAGTGCAGCTTCTGTCTCCTTTCATTTCTTGTCTATCACAGCATATAATTGCTAGTCAGCACCTGCTAAGCATTCATGATGTGGGAGGGCCTGCGGAAATACAAACATATGTACATAATTTTTGATCGTTCTGTTTAAACTCTCAGTTCAGCTGTGTTGAAGAGGTGCAATGCTAAATTGAGGGAGTGTTCTTATTTTACCCTTAAAAAAAAAAACAAGAACTGGGAGGCCTGCAGATGGTTTAAAACACTGCATGACACATAGGGGCCTATAAAGAAATGGCATATAATCTTTGCCCAAAGGGCTTGCTGATCTTCCTTTGAAGAGCTGAGAGGATGAAAACATACAGACATGCCATAAATGACACATTATGGTTCTGCAAATGTACTCCACAGTAAAATAACATATTTGTGCTACTTAAAGTATCACAGGATAAACTGACATGCACATGTTTTATAATATTCATCACACTTCCTTAAAAAGCCAGCCATGGTTAACACTCATGTTTGTGATGATAGCTCGTAAGCCTAAACCTTCCACTATATGGTTCCCTTGAAGTAGTCCAGCTCCATATTTTTTTTATCTGTGGACTTTACTAGAGCAGTTTTGCATGATTAACAGCTCAAAAATCCTTATTTATCTTATACTGGCTCTTTATGCAGTACCTCAGTTCATCCTCAGTCTGAAACAAGCAGATTTAGCTTCTGTCTCTTTGCAGCTCCCCTCTCTATAAGCCTACTTTCGTCTGGTTTGTGTGCAGGTTCTGAAAACAAAGTGTGAAACTACTACCAAACATAAGTTCTTGTTCTTGATTAAAATGGTTACTTCTCAAATCCATCCATTTATGTTTGCCACTGAATCTGATCTGGAACATGAGAGTGGACAGCACGAACATCTGCAGCCTAGCCGAAAATCCCGCTTCATACTTCCTGCCTGAATGAACAAATACGTTGGCTTGAGGCTGAGGTTGGTCTCAAAAAAAGAAACTATCCACTGTTATCTGTGCTTTCTTCTTTAGAAAAGGGAAAGCAAGGAAATTTTGATTTTACTTCATAACCAAAAAAGCATTTTTGGTCCTTAGCAGAACAACGGAAAAACTTGAATACAGCAGGTGGGTGCTGTGTTCAAAAAAGTTAAAACCACAGAAACCCCGTTCAGAGCAGCCCAAAGCCTGAGCTTTTGCCTCACAGAGATAAGATGTACATACACTGACCTCATTTGAAACTGTATGTGTCGAACATGGCAACAATATTTACATGGCAGAAAATGAGAGAAAGCAAAATAGGTCCACTTTAAATACTGCTGTCTAAACTAAACAGAAACACTGCCAAAACTATTATGCTATCATGTCATTTTCCTGTTATATATTTTTTTTCTAGTGTGCAGCTGCAAGAGTTGAATCAATTACAAAAGATTCACTACCTTGCCAACATTTCTGTCTGCCTTTTGGGAGCCTGCACAGGCATTCTCTCATGCACTTACAGCTGGATTGTAGCTCAATAACACCACCAACAAATAATTCTTGATAGGACTTTTTTCAGTTTGTTTGGCTTTCACCTATGTCTGGTTTACTTTAGCTCATATGACATTTCAAATACCATGTCTATTCTTCCACAAACTCTAATGTCTTTTGACATTGGCAATTTTTCCACTGTTCCAGCTGCAAGAAAAAAATTAATTCTGTTGCCTCCCTGTTAATTTTCCTGTTTTTGCAGGGGAACAAATATACACTGGTAAAGAAAATATAAAGAGCAGATGCGATGTTCACTGTGATGGATAACCCAAAAAGTAAGTGTATTACTAGGGGCTTATGTTCTCCGGTTCCATAATCTGCTAATACACATTAACCCCACTGCCACATCCAGCAAATATACAGAGCTGGGTTTTTCACACTGGTGAACATAGCACCTGGGGAACATAAGAATGACCTCTGCATAACAAACTGAGCTCAGACAAGTTCCAAGCATGTTGCAGTTAAGTGAGCAAATTGAATGTCATACTGCAAACCTGCAGCTTCCTAATAGGTAGTAGGGATCATCTTTGGGCAATGGGTACTAGTAAGGTTAAAAGATCAAAACACATGATATGCAGTTAAAATACTACATACTGTATCATGTGTCAATCAGTTGTTGTTTAAGTTAAGCTAACTGACTTTAGCCTTTTTTTTAAAGTGTATGTTATGCCTCAGTATGTAGAGTATGTTTCCAAAAATGTTGAATTATTCCTGTGCAATCTGATTGGGCCACAACATTTAATAATCATGTAAATAACAATATGCCTTCAACAAATGTGAAATTCAAGGATAAAATCTAGCAAGAACAATACTCAGTATGCATGTGTGGATTCAATCAATTCAATAAATCATAGCTGACCATCAGCTGGGCTAATTCCGAATATTATAAAAAACATGATGCTTGTAAATATAAAGTGCAGCTGTGTTAGCATTCTTGCCAGAGATACAGAAAAGCAGTGCTTTGCAGATCCTGCAGAGCCAGTAGCAATTACAAAGAAAAGACATTGTTTTTTGATGATGCTGAGGATATGGAGGATATGGAGATCACTTCCACTCGGCTAAGTGAGTCATCCAGCCTTTTCAGCTATTTGTCAGGCAAAAACCCACAAGCTACCTTGTTTGTTCCTGTCGTGTCTGTTACTGAGATTGTCATGCTCGTTTGAGTGCCCGTGTGTCCATGTGTGTGGGCCTCTTAAATATTACAGGTTTAATTTAGTTTATACAGTACTTTATGATATACTCGAATGAATCTAAAATCCTCTAGAAAAGCTGAGTTCGGCTAAAGCATGTTAAGAGTGAAAATTTACACGTTAAAAAAAATAATGGTCTTTACAGAGCTGAGCACAGAACTCAGCTTGAAGACTGTACAGTAAAGGGAAAGTAAGCATAGCTTCTGTCAAGTTATCTGTATCATTTAAAGCACTGACACACTGTTCATCTTCATGATCTCAAAGACATCACAGAAAGTCTTTCTTGGAGGAAAGAAAAAATATTGGCTTCATGAACTGTGGGTTGTGGGAAGGTACAGTTACATGGGGACCCAATCCTTGCAATTAAAAAGAAATGAGCAAATAAAATCAATGAGGATCACTTACGCTGTGGTGTCAAAGGACTCACCAGAGGACAACACAAGTCTATATCTTAATTAGGAGAAATAATGTTTTCATGAGCACAGCACAGAGTAAGAAGTTAGGAAAAACAGTGGTCTTCACAATTCACATTTAATTTAAAGCTAAAATGAGTTAATTAATTCCACTGTAAATCCTTTAAAGTATGTTTACTAAGCCCCATACCCTGGTCACTTCATCACTGTAAAACAGCTTCTGCGTAAAGCTGTTCATTATTTAGTGGGGGTGCACAAATGTTTAAATTTGAACTCTGATGAACTTTGTGGGTGAAGCCAACTGAGCACCAAGTTAGCCAGAAATAAAACCTGTATTAAAATAAAAAACAAAATGCCCAACAGTATTAATAGTCATATTTATAGCCTGGTACATACTTGTCTACAAAGACTCACCATTTTACTCTCTGAGCTGTAGTGAAACTTGAAAACGTGTGACGCAAACTGGAAATGCAATACATTCACCTTCAAAGTAAAAGCTGTGTGTTACCGCTGCAACCAACACATTTCAACTTTTACTTTGAAGAGTAACAGTCTCCGTTTGCTTTGCACTTTTCACAGTTTCACTACTACTTGGCAAATAGTTTGTGAGTGTTTGGAGCCAAGTCAGAATCTTTCACGCAAACTATGGGTGACAGCAGCAACCTGCTAGCGACCAAAGCAGTTGAAAGACGTTTTTCTCACCGTAAAACTCTTTGCAACCAGTTTCACACTAGCAACGACCAGCAACCTCCAGAAACTGCTTGCCAAACGGTCTTGGAATATACACTTTTCCCCAGCGACCAGCGGTTGCTTGGGGGTCACTGACCAGTCTCTAGGTCTGTGTGACTAGGGCTTTAGCAATTGATTTCACAGTGACAGCCAGCAACCTCTAGAAACCACTCACAACTGGTTGGGGAATACACATTTTTTCCTAGCAAACGGTGGTTGCTAGGTGGTCGTTAACCAGTCTCTAGGCCTGTGTGACTGAGGCCTAAAATATTTTTAGCCTCTATGGATAGTTTCCCCCTTCATAGCAACTTTGCAGTGGGTGAATTTTTTTTCTAACTCATCTTGGAGGTTTAATGTTAGGTACATTAGATGATACCTTAGCACTCCACCCTCTTCTTCATATAGGGCCTCTTTTGGCTCCAAAAAACAACATGGTAGCAGCCAAAAAACTAACACTGAGCCTTCAAAATGCAGTTCAAAACCAATGGGTAACATCAATGTGGCTATGTCCATCTTTTACATATAGTTTATGGAGTTTTAAAATGATATAAAGCCTACTGCACCCACCAATGCACAAACAAAGACCCCTGTTGCTAAACCTGTCAGTATTTCCATTCTCAAAGGGTACACTTAGTGTACTGGATTTATCATTTGAAATTCTTTGTGTAATTTTGGTGATTGTCAGTTTTGTCTGTAATGGTACAATTTTATCAGCTGATAACTAACTGAGCTAATGTAATCTTTAGGAGCAGATTGAAAATTTTGTGACTTCTAGGTGATATTTCTGTTTACAGTTGGCTAGCTTAAAAATAATCAGACTGTTTTGGTTTGTTGTAACATTGATTGGCTGCCAGGTTTGCACATTCAATCATATTTTCTAGTGCTATATATTCACTTTAAACACAAAGGAAAAAACAGTATGTGTGCTGAGTGTAACTCTCTGATAACATCTGGGATTGATGGGGCATTTAACAAGACAAACATTAAAGTAGAATTAAGCAAATTAGTTGAACATGCTAAAACCACCCATCAAACTTTTTAGATGTCAAGATTTTCTCTTGCAACAGTCTTGCAATGTGAAATCCAATGACAAGCCTGCCATTCAGAGTTAAAGTTGCAAAGTGATTTTTAAAGCTGCTGTTTAAGGGGTTAACATTCAATTACCGCCTACCATTAATTTTGGCCTCGTGTAGCTGAAATTATTTTATTACGCTGATGTCATTTGCTTGTCAAAAATGGCGTTGATCATGGTGTAGCCTAAGCCTAAAAACCTACTGTAGAGTTTGAATAACAGCATGCCTATCCCTTCCTCTTTCTCTCTCTCTCTGAGGGTATTTTAACAAGGTGCTGACAAGAAAAATGATAATGATGTGTCTGTCATGATGCAGAGCTGGGTAAATTTGTCACAATGGCAGGTGACTGATGGTCTAGGATCATCCAATGGCCAAACCCTGAATTCTTTCCCTGAACATCTGAACACACACGTAGACACACACAAACACGCACACGCACTAAAATCACTCAGCACGGGTAGCTACAAGCAGGTAAATCACTTTCTTCCTCAGGTTTATCCTCATTGTTCACTGACTCTCTGTCTTTTTTTCAGCCTGGAAGGCACGATGTCATTACAGTAACCTTTACAAAGTGTAAACTACTGTACTGTGACTGTAACTTTATATGTATGGAATGGATGCTGTGATCAGTCTTCTTCTGCATAGCAATATGTAGGCTACATCAAAGTATTCACCAAGGTCATTATTGTTTCAATGCTACACAGATTTCAGGAATACAGCAGTAATACCTTTAC
Source organism: Paratilapia polleni (assembly GCA_015106735.1). NCBI lineage: Eukaryota > Metazoa > Chordata > Actinopteri > Cichliformes > Cichlidae > Paratilapia > Paratilapia polleni. Next base: position 13,646 of record VUQI01059649.1, read on the forward strand.
TCCCCTTTCCACAGTAATGCTTGTATAGCCACAATGTGATACTGACATCTTAACATGCTAACTCCTCGTGTTTATGCATATAATAAAATCATCAGTTGGTGTTAATTTGTTTGATTCCCAAGATTTTAGTTTTTTATCTCAAGCTTGTCAGCTTTCTTGATTTGTTTGGGGTTACAGTTTGTCTCATAAATCCTCACGGTTGGGCACTGTTACTGTTAAGTGATGTTTTAATGGCTCTGTAAAGCCTTTACAGACCCTTTTCACAGCAGCTATTCTGATATGAAAAGGTAGGTAAAACACAACTGTTATGGTGAAGGTTATGTTCTGTGTTTACCTACTATTTTCTCTCAAAATGGCTGCTGTGAAAAAGGCGTCTTGTGTTATATAGACAGGAGTTAAAGAATTATTTCACCATCTATTCTTATCTAGTATCACTGAGATACTATTTTTTAATACTTATAATATTAATATTTATATTACTTTGCACAAAATTAAACGCATTCATGAGCTGCATATAACTTTAGCTTAAAAAAAAATATATAGCATGGCGTATTTTATAGATTAAATATATCGTTAATATAAGTTTACAATTCTTTTACAGTAGGGAGATCCTTGATGTAAAGACCTGCTTTACTTTGGAAGGCTTGTAAGATACGTTTTTGTGACTTACCTTTAAAGTTGTTATTATTTTTTATATTATTTATAGCCTGCACTGCTAAATTCCAAAACACCATCACTAAAAAAAACAAATCAAAATACAACAACACAAAAACTAAAATTACAGATCCCAGTTTCACATTTTAAACAAATGGAAGAGACACAGTATGTCTTAGGGCAGATAAATCCAGGTCATCGTTTCCCCAACAACTAGGAGATCAGCCATGTGATGTAACTTTTATGTGCTGAGAAAGAAAGGACTAATGTCACTGTGTGTTTTATGTTTGGGGACTGAGAAAACATGCAAAGAACATTTCCATAAATGTTTAAAGAGAAAACAGGAAAAGCAACACTTTTTTGTCTTACAGTGTTGCAGTGCTCCATGTGTATTATAATCTGGCTGTTTAGGTTAACGTATACTGAAGTGCAATATAACATGTAGCCAGAACCTGATTATTTTGACAGGATTTTATTTCCATTAGTCCTAAATGACACATGTATTGAGTTTAATGATGTCATTTGGCATGATGGCAAATCCACTGGCATTTAGCAAAGCCTTGTTAGTCCAAAATATTTTAAATGTTAATCAAAATCCTTGTGCAAAAAGAAGATAAATTAAAAAAAAATATCAAGAGTTACATGATAAATTATTTGTGACCTAAAAACTGAAAACAATTAGCCTGTCAATTATTATCTGGCAAATAAATTCAAGGTGAAGAAAAATGTTCTCAAATTTTGTCAGTTTTGAAAAGGAAATCTATTTTTTTTTGTCTTTTCAGTGTAATTACAGATCACATTTCTATGGTGAATAGCAAGTATACAAGGCATGTAACTAATGACATTATGATTTCATTTTCAGCCAGAAAGGCTGCATGTGCAGGAGCAGGGCTTTGGGACCTGTTCACCTTAATGTTATTAACTATACCTGTTCTTTTTTCTACCATGACATTTTAAATAGCCACCATTAAAAATAGATGTAACAAGCATATTGGTACTATAAGTATTTTGTGTGAATGTCTTTTGTCTTTTTTTTTTTTTGTACCTGTGTATTGTGGGTTGTTAGGAGCACTAGTCTTGTAAGGACTGAGTTAGTCAATTTAATTTTGCGTTGAATTGCAGAAAAATTGGTTAATCAGTATTTTTCTTGGTCGATTTCGTGTAGTAAACCTAAATTTAGGTGTATCTGTTTGTTTTTATAAAAATAAAGAAAGAAAACCTTCCCATTACATAAATATTCCTGATTCTTTTTACCTGAAATTCTTGCCGTGGAATAACAAAATTAAAAAACAGCCTTGAGCTTCTCCTGTGGGCGTACAAATCAATGGTATCAATAGTGACATTTAAACATGAGCAAAATCCACAGGTAAATGTCACTGGGGGTTCTTAAAAATTGAAGGCTATGCATTTAATCTAACCTCCCCTAATAGTTGATGATTTGAAAGGAGGACAATGACAGATTGTGTAGGGGTTCAATCCATAAATTTCTATATTGCAAAGATATGCTTCAGTGTTGAGAACTGACCTGTGATACATTTAGAAGTTGTCTCTGAAAGGCAGATCAATATTTCTTGTGAGCTGCATAGTAAGCAAACTGAAGTACAGTACTAGCAACAGATAACGAATACAAAATGTCACCAGACTTCAAAAACAAATCTTTTGTAGTAAAAATAAACATCCCTTGGGCTCTACATTTCTAATTATAATACAATGAACAACATTGGCTTTGCCAAAACAAAACCCATGTATATACAAAAAGTGATTTAGAATAAAAAAAATCCACTTTTTTTCGACACCCCAAGGGTGTTTGGGTCTAACCAGATTCATCATTCTGTTGCAACAACAGCTTTTCCCATTACTGTCAAGCACATCATCCCTTTGCGACAATAGATTTGCCTCTTCACAACCAAACAAGACACTAACTTTTTAACACATGTCATAAAGCTGTGAGACATCTCATTCAGTGCATGGGGGCCCGTGTTGATCTGAGACTTCAGACGTGCCATTGGAGAGAACAAACGGTACGTCATCTCATGGTTTCTCAAATGACAGGCTTGTCACAAAACAGTGAAAAGCTTAGAAGTGCAGTTCACTTGACACACAGTCTTTGGGGATGTCTCTTAAAAAAAAATGGTGCCCCATTTAAAAAATAAAAAAAAAAATCCGTTAGTGTGGGTGGGAGGATGGGATTGGGGTACATAACAAATAAAGCACTGGCCTACAAAAGATCCAGAGGGAACACTCTACGTGCCTCCTTGGTATCCATTTAACAGGAGGGCTTACAGCAGCCAGCTACTTACAGCCGAACTGAAGTGCTATATTACTCACCAAGCTCAGCTGGAAACACTATAGAAAATGTGTTTGCCTAGGATCTACTCTCCTTTATCAATCCCAAACAGCAGGGACCAGAGCTTTAAGCACTATGCCAGGGTTCCAGCAATAGCAAACAACATTTCAGACAGAAAAAGAAGAAATGGTTTCACAAATAAGATTTCAGTTTTGTCTCTGTAAATCCTTTAAAGCTGAATCTATCACAGGGCATCCTACTGAATTCCCACCGAGACTATTCAAAGACACTGCCTTGGAAAAGAAACATGCAGACTTAGAAGTACAAGCTCAAGTTTGAACACATGCAGACGAACCTACAAAGAAAAAAGAAAAAGAAAAACAGGTGCAAGGGCACTCGATTCAAATCTTACCAATGAAGAGGTTCCATTCAGCATCTAGGTCTGCCTGGTTTGCTAGACAGCCTCTCATAACGTTGTGACAGTAGTTGTGACAGGGTTTCAGCCCAGGCATTCCACGACAGTATGGACAGTACAGCATCCGGGTCAAGGCTTTAACACATGCTGGAACAACATTCACCTACAAAGCAAAGAGATGCTTTTTCAGTTATGTCAAGTAATTTCAACTCATTAACCAGCAGTAATTGTTTTATGGCATGCTTTATGATTTCTAAACTATAAAGAGAAGTTAAAATGTTGCACATTAATCACATTTTCATGAAACATTAAAAGGTTTCTACAGGCATCAATGCATGCCAAAGCATCAATAGTAAGAAATGCAATTCTTATTTGAAGTTACAGAGGGGGCTTTTGACAAACACTACACTTTATTGCATTTTCTGATGCTTGAAATGTGAAAAATCCACCAGATAAAACTGCATGACAAGGTTTACATCTCTGTCCATCTCCATTCATTGTGGAGGCTGTGCCTTTTGTTGTTGGGCCATGTAACTGTACTGGCTTGAGTAAAAGTGACAGGATTCTCACATCTGCTTCCCCTCAGAGGTGGGGATGCAGAACGGGGAGTACATCTGATAATTGGCCTGTCAGCCTCTGTATTCATGGTTGACTTTAGATTTTGAACAGCACACACTGGAGACTTCTAGTGTGTGTGTGTGTGTGTGTGCAGAGAAGGCTGCAGATTGGTCAGCAAAGTACCATATAGTTCAACTGGAGCCCAGCTTCTATAATAACAGGATTGAGCTGTGGCAGAGGAACAAATCTACCCCATTACAGAAAAATGTTGCAGGAGAAAAAAAAAAATTAATTAAAAAACAAACATAAAAACCCAACCTAAACCTAAACCTAACCAAGCAATGCCATATCCTGACATCTGAACAAAACTGTTTCTATAAACCAGGTTTTATTTGTGTTGCAAAACATTCATCACTAATTGATTTGTTTTGTATTGTTTAGATTCTACAAAACCACGGTATATTTTTTTCTCACGACTGTATTGTTATACTGCTACTTAAACATTTGTTGATATTGGTACTGTCAGGAAAACTAAATAAATAAATAATAAAAAAAAAACAAAGACAGACAGCACAAAGCCTGTGACAAAAAAAAAAAAAAAAAAAAAAACAAAAAGAAAAAAAAAAAAAAAAAAGAGGGAAAAAAAAAAAAAAAAAAAAAAAAAAAAAAAAAAACGGCGAAACAATTTTCTCCAGATGGGGATTTACATAATGTCATCCAAAATATTCCACAATGCATTTATAATAACGTTCAATTTCACTCTGGTACTCCACAAGGCCCATTTCCTCCTCAGTCACTATTGATTTACATCATATTTCTCTGTAGTATTGAAACCAGAAACTTATTAGCTACTTTAAATCTAGAGGATCTGGGTTCAAGAACCTGCGACCTCACAAAAGCCTGGGACTGATCCTGCTCCGTATAATTCAGTTTGGCTCCCGCGGTCATCATTTATGATTTATTTTCATTAGGCACAGCGCTGCTATTGTGCAATTCATCATCCTCAATAAACAGCGACTGCAAGACAAGCTGCAGCTTCATAAAACACCCCAAGCTTCTTTTTGAGTAGTACGGAAAATTCTAAGCGCCATCCGCGGTTGTCATCACCCCCGCCCCTTCCAAGAGTTGTAAAGTATGACGTGCATTACCGAGATAACACCTCTATTACTTTTAACAATATTGCTCTTCCTCAGTGGCAACCTCTTGTTGGTTGTTAGTTACACTTATCAACGCGAGGGAAGCACAACTTCAAAAGGCGCTCACATCAGAGCCAAACAGTCAGCCATTAGAGGAGAAACAACACATTAGCCTTGCTGTGTTTGATGGCTCCTTCTTCCAACTTAGAATGACAGTGTGAAATTAGACTAAACTGATTTGGGATAGACCTTGAGAGTTCAACCTCAGGACAGCAGCACAGGTTTTTATTTTCTTACATCACTCTGTTTATTGAAAATGTTTGTCCTGACCTCCTTACAATCCCATCTTCTACTGCAACTATGGCATCGTGAGTGGCTGAATACAACATATACTGCCTATAAAAGTATAAAAAAGCCTTTATGCATACACAGTTAGGACATTTTCTACTCATCAATTGGATTGGCTTTTCTCATTGTATTCTTTTTAGTACTTTATTCTCATTTATTGCACATTTGATCTATTTTTTTTTTTTTTTTTTTACATTCAACAAAATAAAATTATATATATATATTTTTTTTTAAATATATATATATATAAAAAAAAAAATATATATATATATATATATATATATATATATATATATATATATATAACAACCTGTTTGTAGCTGTTTGGAGTGATGGGAGCAAAACAAAACAATAAAAAACATAACTGTTGGCCCAGCAGTTATTTTAGGAGGAAGACTCAGTGTGAATAAATCACAGCTTTTACATCCTACATGATGTGGTGTGGATTTGTTGTTTCTTTCCACTGTATTGTATTATGCTTGTCTGCTTTCTGTATTGTTTTGAAAAAAGTGCATGTGAGGATGGATAACCCACTTACTGCAGACCAGATCTAGCTACAGATACAAATAAAGTAACCTCAACCTGAACTCTGAACCTGTGTATATATGATCCCTTCCTGTGCTGTATTTTCAATGGAGACTTAAGGGGAAAATAATCTCATTTCCAGCTCCAGCTGTTTTTATTCTTGGACTCTACTAGAGTAGCTTTGCATGATCCACAGTTCAAAATATTCCTTGTTTATCTTATACTGGACTTTGGTGCAGCCCCCCAGTTCATTCTCTGTCTGT
>VUQI01059651.1:0-13016 GCA_015106735.1 Paratilapia polleni
CCGACCAAAATTACCCCGAGAGCACAGCCACAACTCATCCAAAGAACTGCAGGCCTCACTTGCCTCAGTTAAGGTCAGTGGTCATGACTCCACCATAAGAAAGAGACTGGGCAAAAATGGCCTGCATGGCAGCGTTCCAAGACAAAAACCACTGCTGAGCAAAAAGAACATAAAGGGTCATCTCAGTTTTGCCAGAAAACATCTTGATGATCCCCAAGACTTTTGGGAAAATACTCTGTGGACTGACGAGACAAAAGTTGACATTTTCGGAAGGTGTGTGTCCCATTACTTCTGGCGTAAAGGTAACAGCATTTCAGAAAAGGAACATCATACCAACAGTAAAATATGGTGGTGGTAGTGTGATGGTCTGGGGCAGTTTTGCTGCTTCAGGACCTGGAAGACTTGCTGTAGTAAATGGAACCATGAATTCTGCTGTCTACCAAAAAAATCCTGAAGGAGAATGTCCGACCATCAGTTTGTGACCTCAAGCTGAAGTACACTTGGGTTCTGCAGCAGGACAATGATCCAAAACACACCAGCAAGTCCACCTTTGAATGGCTTAAGAAAAACAAAATGAAGACTTTGGACTGGCCTACTCAAAGTCCTGACCTGAATCCAAATGAGATGCTGTGGCATGACCTTAAAAAGGCGGTTCATCCTCGAAAACTCTCCAATGTGGCTGAATTACAACATTTCTGCAAAGATGAGTGGGCCAAAATTCCTCCACAGCGCTGTAAAAGACTCACTGCCAGTTATCACAAACACTTGATTGCAGTTGTTGCTGCTAAGGGTGGCCCAACCAGTTATTAGATTTAGGCGGCAATTACTTTTTCACACAGGGCCATGTAGGTTTGGATTTTTTCTTTCCCTTAATAATAAAAACTGCATTTTGTGTTTACTTGTGTTATCTTTGTCTAGTATTTAAATTTGTTTGATGATCTGAAACATTTAAGTGTGACAAACATGCAAAAAAATAAGAAATCAGGAAGGGGGCGAACACTTTTTCAGACCACTGTAACTCATTTGCTTAATCCATGCAAAAATTGGGATGTAAAAACAGTTTCACGTCACTCTTTCACTACAAAGCATGATTTAGGGTTAGCAAGTTAACTTGGGTTTTCAGGGTTATGAATGTGGTTCACTTCTTACTAGTGTACAATGAGTGGTTTTCATAAAAATGCGCCTGACTCCAACCAGTCAGTTCTCTGCGAATGACCATATGAACTGGAGGGAATTTCATTCCTTGCTTCAGTTTTTTTTTTTTTTTTTCTGCTAGCTGCAAGAGATTTCAAAGCCATTTCATGACTATAGGGCTAGAGATATGACACAACACTAAAGCTTTGTACTTGTTGATTATAGTGTACTTGCTGTTTTAAAATCTGTTTATTGCTTGTAGGGTTGCAGCTGAAGGGATGATGCTAAAACTTTCCTACATGCCATAAGAAGACATTTAAGCAACATGTTATTTTACTGCAACACAGAACTGTAAATACAGTCAGATGTTACCATTCATTCATTAATGAAGTGGAAGTGGTATTGATAAAATATGCTGCTCAGCAGCCAGTACAGCTTTCCATGCTTAGTCACATGCTCCAAACAATGTCCCTTTCATGTGAACATGCTCATAGCTCGACTGGGAAACCTTGACTTATCAACTTATCAAGCTAACATGTTAGGTTAAGTGAAGCCAGATAAGTAAAAGATATCCAGGGTATGCTGGACTTGCTTTGTAGGACAGGCCTGTCTCTTCGATGACTGCTTGGTAGTAGGCCCAAAATATAGTTACTTCTGACCTTGTGTTTTAATATAGTCTGCGCAGGCTTGCACCTTCTATCCAATGACCAAATTATCATGGTTTCTTTGGTCTTTTCAATTTACCAGTTTGAACTTATGTTATCGCTAATTATTGGACTTTGGACATCCTGTCACTGTAGCACTTATTCTTTCCCCAATCCCACATTAAGATAAAGCTTCTTATTTTATTATCTGCCTTTCATCTCCCTTGATATCAGCAACTGTGTGCATCATCTGTGACACAAACATTTTAAAACAAATGTTAAAAGGAAGTGCATCAACTGTCAATCCTCAGCTTAAAAAAATGTGACATCCATAACCACAGATGTCTGAAATATCTTCTCCCACTTTGTACTGAGGGAGACAATGATAAAGAGTAGGAAGAGAGACCCACTAACCCTTTCCAGGTCTCCATCTTTAACCTTAAATCCACTCAGTAATGTGATGTCAGCAATGGCCATTCCTGTAAGATTGCTCTTCAGACTATGACCATGTAAAGGAAAAGAGAAGTTGAGAAAGAGATTGATCAGGAATTGTGATCTTTTTATTGCAGAGCTCATTCTCTCATGTATCTTCATGAAGATTAAATGTGATGTGGATCTCATTTAACTAACCTGACACAGACAGTGTAGATAACAGCCTCATTTGAACTTAGGTTGTTATCAATATTTCTCTTGTATCGTGTTTGAGCATCAGACCCCTCAGTGGCCGATCGTGGCACTTCTTCCTGTTCCTGTTTCTCCACATCGGTATCATAGTCATAGTAATCATAATTTTCTATGATTTTAGCTAGATAGACAGAGATTAATGTAAATGTGCAACTTTTATCAGTAGTTGGAATTTGTTAGCAGTTACAACAGCTCACCAGTGTACTTCACTTTCCCCTCCACTTTCACACTGATAGACAGTTGGTCACAATCATCCTTGGGTTCCAGTAAATGGTAAGCCCTAACAATCTGCAAGGGAGATTTACAGTAAATTATAGATCTGGTTCATAATATACGGAACAAAGAAGTGAATCCAACATACTTTAAGCTTGACATTTCCAGTTCCAGTCAGCTGCACAGTAATGTTGTTCCCTGAAAGTTTCTGGGACAGCAGACACAAGAAAAAATATTTCAGAATGAGATTTAATATCATACACTGTAGATATATCTGAGTGCACTGCTTTGTGATACCTTCAGGTTAGTTTCCACTCTTTCCTTCTTATTTTCCAGGTCAAGTGTTACAATTTCTTTCCTTCCTGGGGATGTGAACTCTGCGTTCATATTCACTTCAAGACTGGCAGACTTTTTTAGCTCATACTCAGAGAGGGCTTCCAGGGCCACAAGGGTATCCTGTGAATATTAAGAATTTATTAATATAATGTTTAACATCTCTGTTCTGATGGTCTATGTCAGACCATAGGGGAAATAGGAGCTCCATCCAAAGATGGAACCTTTGGCTCCAGCCTGATCACCTGTGTTGACTTGAAGCCTCCAAAATAGTTTTCTTGGGAGTGTAACCAGCAGGCTATTTTATCTGTCCAGTTGCTCTTCCCCAGCTCAACTGCAGTTAGGAGGGCATAGGCTGTCGTCTCTATTGTGATAGCTTTCACCTTTTGGCTCACATCAGCTGGCCAAAAATAGCAGCCATCCTTTCCTGATAATTAATAAAAAAGTGAACAAACAAACAAAATAACAGTAATGAGTATTGTAGCAGTTGGGCAATATAATGATATATGATCATTCTATCCAGAGACACTAACTTTTCTCAAATGATTCTCCATTATTAACAATATCAAGAAATGCAAATTAAATTACATGTAGCCATAAAGGACTCTACACAGATCACCCACACTTATTTGGATTGGACATGCCTTTAATAGCCTTTGCTTCAAGTTTTGCCCATGTACGTGAATGATCTACTCCCTGTGGCAGGCACACTGAGAGGCAATAGGCTGTAATGGCGATAGCATAGGGATGCCGAAGTTCCCCTAGGTGTGACAGGAGATATGATGCTGATGTGGAAATGCTTGCCTCCTAGTAGAGAGTAGCATAAAGACAATAAGTGAATATTTTTATACCTATTGTTCATTGCAAATTATGCAGTGGCACTGCTAATACAAACATGCTCACAGTACGAATGTGCTGATTTTAGGAGATGTAACTTTATCCTTCTAACATTTGCAAACATTTTCTGCAGTTGAAGAAAAGATGATGGATCACCAGAGATTAGGATTCTAATCTCTGACATTCAGCGCAACAAGAATGTCAACATATTAATAAGCTTTTGAGCTGATGGACTGCATTGTCACACTGTCACAACTTTAAACAGTTAGCCTGGACAGTAAGTTTTAATATCAACTCACCACATTACTTCGCACTTCAGGCTGGAGAAAGTCAAGGGACCGGTACAGTGCAATAGTTATGAAAGCAGTCATGGATGCATCTTGGTCTTTGCCAGTCTGCAGAAACACACATAAACAGCACTGCTTTCAGATTGCTGTACTTCAGTTTTATCTATAAAAATCTAATACTGTGTTCACATAAGCTTTAACATGCAGACCATTTTTTAACTTTTAAGAGAGGTTACCAGGACTCCTCTGTGTATCACAGGCTTTGGGTCACTGAATGACCCATCATGAGTCTTCTGTATTCCAAGCAGGTAATTGACTGGTTTCCTGATACTTTCTTCTGGTACAACTTTATTCATCCAGCCCTGCACTCCAACACCTGCTGTCTGACGCTGTGCCACCAATGAAAATACTTTCACTACAAGGGCAGTCACCCTGAGGACAAGAGAAAGAAAATAAGTGAAAAGAGTGGATGGAAAAGTTTGTTTAATAATCTTACAGAGGATGAATGAAGAAAGTTTATTTGTTATGTGAGATTTTGAAAGTAACTACCATACAAAAAAATTAACAAGTAACAATGATAGTAGTAATAACAAATACTTACCAATTACTACTATCTGGAATCGTATAGAATGTGCCATAAGAGCCATCAGCATTATTTCCAAACAGTGTTATAATCCTCATATATCCTGATTAAAAAAATAATAGTAATAATAAATAAAAAATTTTAAAAGTGTATATAATATTTAAAACAAAAGTGCTTTTTCAGTTACATGTGAGAACATAAAAAACTAAGAAACAGAAGCTTAAATGCCACTGATCAATATTATTTATGGTTTACTGTTGTTTTAAAGCAAATACAAGAAGAGAAAAACTGAAAAGAAAAAAAAAACTGGTTGAGAACAAAGGTCACCAAACTATTTATCACCTGAATTCACAGGGTGTAGAAGAGGGAGCTCTTCTTTTGAGCCACTGGCAGAATGCAGCAGTGACTTCATTTCAGGTAAAGAACATTATTGCTGTTTGCGTCACATCACAAGCCTTATCGTGTAATGTCTTTTTTTCGTTCAGAATTGGTTAGGGGCAGTGGCAGGAAATAAATGGCAGGAATAAACATGAACGTATGTGAATTATTTTCTCATGGTACTTCGCTAAAAGCAATATTTTTTCTACTTTAAATGCCCTTTTAGTTATTAATGGACCGGTCACAAGCAGTTAATTTGTGCAAGAGAGGAGCAGCCATAATTGGGGGGCTGTTGTGTAGTCTGTCACTGAATCTTACGTACCAAATGCTCTATGGCGTTTTCTCTCATGATGTTTCCATGCCTTGTTCCTCACTTTTAACTTGCTCTTGGTTGTCTTTGATTAATACATTTAATGCAATACTTTTGGTAAAAATAAATAAATAAATAAAATAAAAGTGGAGCTAGAGATCACCCAAAACATCAGAAATTCCAATTCATTTAAGTAATTAGCTGTTCTGATGTGTTCGTACCATGCTCAATTTTATTAAGCGTATCATCTCTGCTACCAGGAGGCAGGTCAAACCACTGGTCGCTCAAGTCAAGGTACCGGAGGGCTAAAGCTGTGGGAGCCAGTTTTGACATTGTCTGCTCTAAACATCCAGTAGGCAACGTAATCATCTCAGCGACCTTTTCAGGAGAAAGAAGTTTTCTTGCATGTGAATTGCCAAATCCATTCCCTGTTAGATGAGAACATTGAAAAGGTAAGACACCAGTTATTTACAAAAGTCTGTGAGTTGTATGTCGGTGTCTCACAGTACCTACCTTCCACTGAAACAAATATATTGGAACTGGTGCCAGGGATTGTGTCATCTGGTAAGGTTCCATCAATAGTGAGGGTCTGTGTGCTCCTCCCTATCACGACAGAACTAAGTTAATATCAATGGACAACTGACATGAAAGTATCACTTCACTGAGAAATACTAAACCACTCACCATCTAAGTTAAGGACTCTGGTTTCTTCTACTCTCTTTTCTAATCCTTCCATCTACAAAATAAGATAAAAGACAACCAATTGACAGTATGCCTTTTATTTTGGTTCTTAGATTATTATAAAATCATTTCACAGAGAAATAAACTAATGTCTTTCACTCACCTGCACATTCAAACTTTTTTCTATTGCGTCTATTCCAAAGCTATTGTCCATATCATAGAGACGGATTTTGATGGGTATTGAACCAGTGATCATGGGAACAGCAGAGAAGGAGACAAACTGAGAAGACTGTGCATCCACTGTAATGTTAACATAAGATGTAGTGGTGGCTGAACCAGGAGAGCAAAGTCCTTCAGTTTGTTCCATATGCACTGCGACCTATACACATGCAGGTGTCCAGAGAGAGAAAAGAAAAATCTTAATTTTTTTCCACACAAAGTAGTTACTGTTTTCAGTGCCATTTAGTGCCAATATTTAGGTTTATCTACCTGTAGTGGGAATTCATCATAGTTGTAGATAACAGGTGAAACAGATAGTTGCTCATATTTTTTCACAGAGGACGGCAGTCTCAGAGACACAAATGACTTCTTAAAGGCTCTGAGCTCAGATGGCTTAACTACACAGAAACCTGAATGAAACATGGAGTAAGAGTGAGTTGCAGTTAAGGAGATGTAAAGTCAAATGTCTGAATTGCATTTGTGAAGCGGGCAGTTGTTATTACCAGTGGATGGAGATAAAGTGACAACCTGAATCTCCCATGTGGTGATAGAATCAGGAAGGGTCAAAGAATAGCTAAAAGAGTTTTCAATGAAGATAAATGGAATTACATGACTGTAAAATCAATCTGTCAAATGTCTCCTCATAGTTTATACTGGGGTTAATTGCTGCTTAATTGAAATTAAATAACCACTTTGCCAGTATTCAAGCAACAACAATAAACAACACAGTAAACAAAGCTATTATATGTTGCAATGATGTATCTAACCACTGTACTTAACTGAAAATGAAAAGAAAAAACATTAAAACTGCATTAAAAATTTGTTCTCCAACACTTACGTTTTTTTGTCAGTGACTTCAAATTCAGTGAATGCAAAGCTTGGGGGAAAATATCGTCGGATATGTTGAGAAGGGTCCGAGAAGAACTCTTCAATTTCTTCAGCAGTTGCAGCTAAAAGAGAGAGAAAAAAAGAAGTTTGTAGTTAAATTTTGATAGTCAAGATACAGCTATTAAATGTTACTCGAGTAGATCTTTAAAGTGTCAACATGACAGTTTCATCTCACTCCTGGCAAATCCTTTCTGGAGTTCTTCCCGCATCTTTTTTTGTCTTAGACGCTCGGCTTCAAGGCAGCAATTTAAAAAGACATCAGCACAAATTTGATTTTTTTTCACCAGAAGGACCCGATGTGCTCTTTCCTGACAGGTTAGGTCCATCGGGATGCGATGGGTTCCGTGATCACAACATTCTTGGAGGTTTTTATCTGTATAATTCGATTCTAAAAGGGAAAAAAAAAGGACAGCATATTCTTGCAAAAGGTATTTTATATTATCAGACCAAAGTTTTAATACCAGAATCTTCTTACTTAAGGTCATCAATTCGTTTTGAAGGTCCACTGAGCGTCTTTGTCGTGCAGATGGTGAATTACAGCCAAAATCTGGAATAGCAGTGTAACAGGAAAAAAGGATGAGAATGGAATAATTAAGGACAGTTTTCTTTTCTTTTTTTTTTGATTGATGTTAATAGTTCTTGGCATTAGGAAAACATATTTGGAAAAAGGAAATTACTGTATTTGTGGTTGGACTGAAGGCTTTGGAGCTTTCTCCTCACACCCACAAAATAAGAGTTTAAATTTAAACACTGATGTGTATTAACTGAAGCTATCAAGATAATGGGAAGTCACAACCAGTATGACATTATTCTCAGGATGCCTTTGTACTGTGTAGCAGAGGTTTTCAGATTTCTGTAAAAAGATCCGGCCCAGTGGTCCAGACCAATGGAAAAGCAGACGTGGAATGACTTATAATCTAGTGAATCAGGCAGCTAACAGTGGAAACCGGTGGAAAATGCCTCCTAACACCACCAGCACCAGCTCTCAAATAGAAACCACACTCAGGAACAATAAAAACAGGAGCAGACAAGAGTAAACTCCAGAGTAGCTTTTAGCTCTCAAGAGTAAGGAATAAATGATGGTGATAAACTGGCAATGTCTCTTCTAAACTGGAAAAATCAAAGCCGGTAAAGGTAATAATTGCTGTGTGCTTACTGTCTAATGTTACTGTCAGTGCAAAGTTTTCTCACAGAAAAGTTATTAAATCTGGGGGCTGTGACAGGGAGAGTGGAGGAGCAGTCTTTTACTGCATTTTACTACATTAATTAGCTCCATCCACTCATTATGAGCCAACTGTGTGGCACAGAATAGATGAACAGGTGTAGGCAGCTGCTCTCCATATCTGTGCAAACACAGTGAGTGAGAGAGAAAGAGACAGAGGGAAGTTTATTTCTAACATCCATCAGGAGGACAAACATTACACGAGCCAGAGTCCTTATTTATATTTATTTACTTAATTTATCTTTTTCTTTTTTTCCTTCTTTTTTTTTTTATGTCTGATTAACAGTAATAGTAGGTATATAAGATGTGTTTGCTCAACAGTAGTATTAAGTTGTAACTTTTGTCTATTAAAAAAATCCCTGTTCCTTATTAGGCTCAACTGGGTTCACCTTACAATAATAATACAATAGCCGTATGTGATCAGCACTTCATAGCTATCTTTCACAATGTTACCGGGGGATCTCAGACAATCTATAAATCAATTTTCTTAACCACTTTGGGCTGGAGCCTAGAGAGAACTATTTGTTCTCATGTTCATACCTATGGCGAATTTAGACCCACCACTTAATGTAACAAGCGCATCTTTTTAAACTGTGGGAGAACACACACTCCCCAGAAAGGCTCCAGCTGATGACGTTAGAACCCCGAACCTTCTTGCAGTAAGGTAACAGTGGTAACCACTACATCACCCCAATCTCATGTCAGTGCATTTTCTTGTTTCTTACTACAGGGGCTGAGACTTTCTCAGTGTATCTGCATTATGTGTCTGTTAAGCAAACATATATCTCAAAACACTGCCACCTAGTGGCAGATTTAAATAAAATGTAGTAAATTGTGATTGCAAATAGCTCATTTACATATTCAAAAGCCAAAAAATGTTTAATTAAGCTAGTAGGCCTATTTTTTTTTTTTTTTACATCATCATAAAAAATGTCTTCAGATGTCATCTATTCTCTGCTGTGTTGAGCTTCATATCTTCATGGCCAGCGTGGATCTGATTCAGTTCACAACCTGTGGCCCGATAAACAGTTAAAAAATATTGAACTGTTCACTTACTACCTCTGGTGAT
Source organism: Paratilapia polleni (assembly GCA_015106735.1). Classification (NCBI taxonomy): domain Eukaryota; kingdom Metazoa; phylum Chordata; class Actinopteri; order Cichliformes; family Cichlidae; genus Paratilapia; species Paratilapia polleni. The sequence goes on from VUQI01059651.1 coordinate 9,483, forward strand.
AGAATCGAGTTTTGTGTAAAGCAAAAACTTTTTGCATGTCTTTTTACCACTATCGATTTTTATTATTTTTTTGTTTGTTTGTTTGTTTGTTTTCTTGGTGAACCAACCCTTGAAAATGTCTTTTCTTTATCGCATTTAAACAGATTAAGGGCTGGTTAATTTATCTGTTTAGATGTAATAATTAATAACTAATAAATAATATAATATGAGGGAATAATATAATAGGGATTGATTGAATTTTGCCCCTCACTGAATGGTTACTCCGAGCCAGGTTTCACATGTCATATATGGACCCATGACAGAGCATCATATTTCATCATTGTACTGTTTTGCACAGTGTGCACATCTGTAAGCCATTTTGCTGTGCTTGACTCAGTCAATGCCATGTCTGTCGCAAAGGATGCCTGCTCTGTTCTGTTTCTGGGTACCAGAACAGAACCAAATCCTCAAATAGAGATTACTGCAGATGGAAATATAAATCAGATTTTGACTATAGCGGTTTTGACTGACTTTCTGTTGCCTTTGGTTGCATTTACTTTATATGAAAGCTAGTTAGAAACATGGACAGAAGCGGTAGTTTTTGGCAACTCTTAGCTGTGTTTGGGGCAGTCTCCTTCATTGTGTTAAGTATACTAAGCTGTGAGCCAATCTACAATGCAGGTCAGATTTTTAAGCAGACATATATTTGTCAAATCAGCCAATTAGTCCCATGGTCTATGGTTAGTCCTTTAGCCTTTTTTTACATAACTCATAACTCTGGACAGTGTTGGGAGAATCACATTCAGGCACTGTATCCTTTCTTACATGTGGCACACAGAGATAACCTGCATCAAGCACATTCTCACTATTGGAAATATTGCAGCATGTATGTGCAGCATGTCGTATATATGATGCCCACTCACTCGCTTTGAATTCTAACATGGACTCTTTTCAGAGTCAGACTTTATAGGATAAAGTCGATTTAAGACCTAAATTTGCAAGAAGCAATAGCCAATATCACAATTAAAAACAAACTTGGACAAGATACCTAAACTTTGGTTTATGAGAGGGTTTTCAAGAGACAACATGGAGGACTTCTTTTGAAAACATATGTCTGGAAAACTGTCTCTTCCAGCAGACAGCCGTTCCCTGAGCTTCACTCGACACCAACTGTGAAACACAAGCTGTTTTCATTTAGCACTTTCATTTAAGTTGTAATTTTAAAACATCCAAGCTATAGCTATATTTTAAAACCACTAAAAGAAGTTTGAACTTCACTAATGAAACAGTAATCAGTCAAATCAAGGCCATGAGAAAGAACATTTTAAAATAACTACCTAAAGAAAAACTTTATTTTTCACTTACCCTTTCGCCATACAATCAAGTTATTAGATACAGCAGCCAAGCCTGCATCTAACAGAACTGAGTTTGAGTCAGATCCTCCACCATAGGAACAACCAAGATCATAGGACTGCATAGTGGAATACACCTGAAAAGTGAGAAGAAAAGTTCAGACTTACTACTTCGATTACTAAATATGGGTTAAATTACAAAAATACAGTAAATACGAAAAGAGTGTGTGAAAGTGTAACCTGTTTGGCTGTGAGTTTATTATCAGCATTGAGAGCGTAGAAGGCCTTATCCACAGCCAGCAAAGCCACTTTTGCTTTATGACCGTGTAGATTAAATTCTATCCTTGAATGTGCTTTAGGTTTAAATGGACCGTTGAGTTGTACCTAAATTAAGACATTTAAGATATCTCAGGATCAATTTTTTTGTCCAGTCAAGGTAAATTCAACTAATACATTAAAATATACAGTATATATATATATCAATAGAAATATATACAAATAGGAGCAAATATGATTTATTTAAATATATACACTTTTTGCAGTGTTTAGTATTTGAACAATGACACATTTAAAAAATATATGTTAAGTCAAATTTTAAATTAAACAATCAAGATGTGATTGTTGTGCACATTTTCAACTTTAATTCAAGGTGATTTAACAAAATTATTGAATTTATGGTCCTTCACTTGTATTGACATTTCTTTGGACTTCATTTTGAGAGTCCCAGTGAACAGCTACCAATGCAAGTTCAACAACTGGAATCAAATCCAGATCTTTTATCTGCTTAATTTGTGATGAAATAACAAGGGATCAAACTTCTCCTGGCCATGAAACTGCTTGTCAGTCAACTGTCCAGTTACTTTTAAGCCTCTTAAAATGGGGGATCATGCATAAAAATGGCTGTAATCCTAAATGGTTAATGCAAAACTTTTGTTAAACCCCTTGAATTAAAGCTGAAAGTCTGCACACTAGTGGTGTACAGAGGTAAAACTACACTGTGTAATTGTCCAAATACTTATGGAACTCACTGTATAAAAACAATGGAAAAGCATCCAACGTAATAAGAATTAACAAATTCAACACACACATTTAACAGAGGTAAAGTTCTGTTTTCTTTACTGTGTCATTCTGCTCATGCTGCACTTTTATCTGTTCTGTTTACTTACCTTGACATTTATCTCACATTCATCCCTGACATCTACCCACACTGAATCAGCTATGACGTCACCATTAGTGTTGTGATAGTAGCCAATCACGCGGAAAGATGGAACCATATCAGGTGTTATCGGCAGTTTGTGTTTAACTGATATACCAAGTTTGAGTGAGCCCTCTTTTATTAGGATTCCCCGGCTTAAGACCTGCAAAAAAGACAATTTAAAGGTATTTAATCAAGACAAAATGTTGCAGCTATATGTGAGAATGCACAATATTGTTTTTAGTCATTTCTGACCATGTAGTATATATATCCATTGGCTGGGCTGTTGATGGTGTTGAATGTCATGGTAAGTAATTCATTCACAGAGTAAATCTTGCTGGTAAAAGTCATGTAAAGGTGGCTGTTACTTTGAGAAGAAACGGTCCGTATTATTTTTCTCTTTTGCAAGCCATTTGAAGAAACCTATTGGAGGCAGAGGTGGAAATAGTTAAAACTGAAATAAAATCAATTTGATAACACCTTTAAATAAGTTTGGGAATACTAACTTCCACTGTAATGTCAGCATCACCAACAACATTAAAAGTATTAAACAGTGCCCCCTCTTGATCAGTGGTGCCTTCCTGAGACTGTGAAGATGGCTGCACATTAATATTTACTGACACACCAGCTGCTGGGGAGCCATCTGGGAGACGCATGAGCACCTATATGAGCAACAAAGAAAAGTCTTTCACAAAAGATCATTACAGTAATTTGTATAACTGTACCAATGTGTTGGTTTCAGGCATACCACCACATCTAGCGGATATCCAGGAATAAAGTGAGATCGAGTTCGAGAGAGGTCTATCGTGTATTTGTGGGAGAAAATTCGTAGGTAAACTTCTGCCTCTTGTATTTCACCACCTAGGCCAAAAAATGCACACAGTAGTATCAGCCGAAATGAATGAATATTTCCAATGACTTCGGTAGATTGCAAGGGGTTTCCCTTTAGGTTTTGTGTATTTGAAGTTTGATTTTTATGTTTTGAACTCTGTGTTGATTTTACTGTGG
>VUQI01059652.1:0-12716 GCA_015106735.1 Paratilapia polleni
CCCCTTAGTTCCAGTGAAAGGAACTCTTAATGCTTCAGCATACCAAGACATTTTGGACAATTTCATGTTCCCAACATTGTGGGAACAGTTTGGGGATGGCCCCTTCCTGTTCCAACATGACTGCACACCAGTGCACAAAGCAAGGTCCATAAAGACATGGATGAGAGAGTTTGGTGTGGAAGAACTTGACTGGCCTGCACAGAGTCCTGACCTCAACCCGATAGAACACCTTTGGGTTGAATTAGAGTGGAGACTGTGAGCCAGGCCTTCTCGTCCAGCATCAGTGTCTGACCTCACAAATGTGCTTCTGGAAGAATGGTCAAAAATTCCCATAAACACACTCCTAAACCTTGTGGAAAGCCTTCCCAGAAGAGCTGTTATAGCTGCAAAGGGTGGGCCGACATCATATTAAACCCTATGGATTAAAAATGGGAAGTCACTCAAGTTCATATGCATGTGTAGGCAGACGAGCGAATACTTTTGGCAGTATAGTGTACATGTCCTGCACCATCCTGAGATTCTTCTCTGCTACTCCTGACTTCTTCATACAATACCTCAGTTCCTCCCTTGGCATCCTACCATATGCTTTCAATATTGCATCTGTAGTGCTCTTTCTCTTCATGAAGTCATACTGCTGCTCGCTGATCGTCACCTCTCTTCTTCTGTAGTTACCCCTCTGTAGTTACTACAGCTCTGCACATCACCCTTGTTCTTGAAAATACCAGTACCAGTATACTTCTTCTCCATTCCTCAGACATCCTCTCACTCTCCTAGATTACATTAAACGGTCCGATTAAATAGTCCACTGCCCTCTTTGCTAGACATCTCCATACGTCCACAGGTATGTCATGTGGACCATCCACCTTTTCACTCTTCATCCTGTTCATAGCTGCCCTCATTTCCTCCTTACTAATCCTCTGCACTTCCTGATTCACTATCTTTCCTCATTCATCCACCTCGCTATCATTTTCTTCATTCATCAGCTCCTCAAAGTACTTCTTCCATTGTCTCAACACATTCTCTTCCCTTGTTAGCACATTTCCATCTCTCTCCATCATATCAGCCAGCTCTCTCTCTTTACCCTACATTTAAAGTTGTTGTGATGCTTTGGAAATCTTATTATAGATCCACATATTTGATTTCTGCCTTTTCTTGACTATAATGACACGAAATGACACTTGTAGTAGTGGTCAAAATGCTAACAAATACATTTGACAAACAGAGAAAAACAAGAATGTGTAATAACCATAAGCATTCTGACTTGGACAGGTAGTGCGTTCATGTAGGAGTCTCTAGTAATGAGTCTCCGTTCTATATCTAAATCATCACATTTTGGGTAAGGGCTGATTGTGGGGTTTTTTGTTGTTTTTTTGTTATATCGGCTCCAGTTCCCATTAGGTTTTCCATTTGCTTTGCCTTGTGCTTCAGGCAAATTCAGGCCAAAAGGGGATTAGACCTTGTGCACAACTCCAGAACGCAGATCCATCAGCCGGCTGCCCAGCAGCCTGCAATAGTAGTGTCATCTAAAGACAGAAGCGTGATTAGAGAAAAGAAATAAATAAATCAATAGCCAATGTATTAATGCAGTCTCTAATCCCACTGAGGGTTACGTAATGGGACTCAACCCCCCCACTAGAAATAGTAGATGCTGCTCATGTGACCATGTGTTTGTCTCTCAGCCGCCGCTGAGGTGTGATGCCGACACATTCTCGCAGGCACGACATATGCTGTGCATAGAGACTCACAAACGCTCTAACACAAAACCACAAGTTTCATTATGTAGGTGATAGAAATGTGAGGCAGGTAACAGAGGGAGAAAGATAAGCAGAGGAAACAGAAATGAAATCTATGCTGTATGACTGCAGAGTAAAATGACATTTCACAGCAATGAAGCGTATGACAGATGATGGAGTTGTAACAAAAGGCATCATTGCATCCTACTGTTTAAATTGACTTTTTCAGAACAACTCATTACATTCATGTGATAAAAATGACTTGTCAAGACCGTCTCATTGACTTTTGTCTTTGTAAAATATTGTCTGAAAACTGCTTAAACAAAGAGATGTACTGTGAGCACTGTGTTTTAGTAAAATCATGGCTCTCATTTCTGCCTGTGTTCATTACAAGGGGTACGCTAGTCTAACTGACTCTCAGTCGAGAGGGACACAGAGCCCAGTGTTAGTTTTGTCAAATTCTTCAACACCTCAATCAGCACTAATTAACACTACAGCAGCTTACAAGTAGCACACAGGAGCAGAATACGCAGAGGCTCTCCCTTTCCTATTCTCTCTTTCTCTCACTTTTTCGCACATCCACACGGAGAGAGTAAAACAGGCACTGGCATGTGTGAACTGAATAATAAGCACCTCTTGTACAGTACATCACGCAAAGAGAAAGGCGTAGCAACAAGCTGGACATCCACTGGTTCATCCTTCAGGCAAGCTCATCAGGATTTAAAGGAAATGACTATTCCCTTGCAAGAAATTGTGATTCAGTCTAAACACGCAAATGAGCTGTTGCTGTAGGTGTTTCCTATCTCACTTTTTCCTTGCAGCATGTGGCAAACTGACGGGCATCAGTGACCCCATCACCATCAAGACGTCTGGCTCCAGGTTTGGCTCCTGGATGACGGACCCTCTGGCACCTGAAGGAGATACTCGGGTATGTGCCACACAGTCACACAGTGTGGATCTCCTTCCAATATGATTATTGGGAGTACCAAACATCAGTATTTTTTGGAGAAAACTTTATTAAAACAATCTGTACTTCCCAAATACCTGCTGGATCACACGTTAGGGGGGTAACTAATGAAATACACATTAACTATCAGGTCCTTACTCATTTGCTCCTCAGTTGTTCTTTAGTAAGTAAAGAAATCCCTGGTTCCAGCTTCTCAAATGTATTTTCAGATTTTTTTCAGTCCTTTATGACAGTAATCTAAATGTTATTGGGCTTTTTATTGTTGGCCAAACAAAAGTAGCAATTTCAGTATGTCAGCTTAGGCTTATGGAATTTATAAGTAGTTCCATCTGCACACTATTTGAAAAGCATAGTCTGTGTTTCCCGGTCTCTATTATTTTAGCAGTCAATTGCATCTGATTTCCCTTTGCAGTGTGCAGCCTCTATCCCCTCAGTAAATAGGTTTGCCTTCATTACTAAAACACATTAAAATTAAATACCAGGTATAAATCTGTATGATTTTAACAGGAAGCTGCTCGGTTGACAAGAATGGGAAGGAGCTGGAAATAAAGAAAGTTTATTTGTCTGCTAAGTGTGAACATGCTCTTTGTGCTCCCGCTTTATTAGACACATTAATAAGAGACAGAACTCTCAATGTCACACAAGAGTAAAGAGGATACAAACTTCAGCTGCACACAGGACAGCAGCTGTGTATCTTTACAGTTACAGTTTCCTTTCTGAAGGCTAACTGTTCTGACAAAACAGGCCGCAGAATTTTTTATATGTTACAAACTTCTTATCAGCAAGGTTGAAGCTTACTGCTGACTAAGATTATTTTTAGCAGACTTAAGGCAGCTTGTTTTGGTTGAAACTAATACATTTTGAACAGAACCCATGAAAGATGTTCTACGCTGTCAAAGGGCAGAAAGGAAAAACAGAGTTTAATTGATGGAAACAGACAGGCCTGCCCCATTTCTTTTCATCTCTTGGTTTCCTTACCTTACCTTAGTACTTTTTTTTTGGTCCTGTGGAAACCTTCTTCCTTGATGTGAATCATTTTAAAGTTAATCACGACAGTCCATGGAACCAGGTAGAGGAAAGACTTTAGGTGTATCAGTCCCACTGAGATTGAGGAAGTATTTGAGTCTCCAGTGGCTCTGGAATGAGAGCTCTCTGCCCACCACCACAGGGGCCAGCAGGAAGCTGGGTCGAAGCAGCTGAGACAGGTCTTTTATCTGGAATGATGGGCATTATCCCTGCGGGGCCTGGTGCATGCCACCCTGCGGCTGTCATCCTGACTGTTTGTATTCAGAAGCAGACGGATTTTAGCTTCGCCTGCTCCTCGAGGAAGTCTCAGCACTAACTTAATTGGGATGCTTGTTGACGATGTGATTTGATTTATTCTGTGTGTGATCTGCATGCTCGATTGTTAAACTCACAAAGGCGCACAGGAATGATGATGGTGGGGGTTTCTAGCTTTGAAGTAGTGCTGCGTTTTAATTCTGCCTCTCTCTTGTCTTGACGTTTAGGTCTGGTACATGGATGGCTACCACAACAACCGCTTTGTGCGGGAGTACAAGTCTATGCAGGACTTCATGACGTCAGACAACTTCACGTCCCACCGACTGCCCCATCCGTGGTCGGGAACAGGTCAGGTAGTCTACAACGGCTCCATCTACTTCAACAAATTCCAGAGCCACGTCATCATCAAATTTGACTTCCGCACCTCCTCCATCAGCAAGTCCCGGCAGCTCGACTACGCGGGCTTCAATAATGCGTATCACTACGCCTGGGGGGGGCATTCTGACATTGACCTGATGGTGGATGAGGGAGGACTGTGGGCTGTCTACGCTACCAACCAGAATGCCGGCAATATTGTCATCAGCAAGCTGAACCCCAACACTCTGCAGATTATCAAGAGCTGGACCACCAACCACCCCAAAAGGAGTGCCGGCGAGTCTTTCATGATCTGTGGCACACTCTATGTCACCAACGGCTACTCAGGAGGCACCAAGGTCTACTATGCCTACTCCACCAACTCCTCTACTTATGAGTACATCGACATTGCCTTCCAGAATAAGTACTCACATATCTCCATGTTGGACTATAACCCGCGGGACCGTGCACTCTATGCTTGGAACAATGGCCACCAGGTTCTCTACAACGTTACACTTTTCCATGTCATCCGCTCAGAGGAACTGTAACCATGCACATGGATTGAATACATACATACATATTGTCAGTAAAAGAAATCTCACTATATACAAAAGTATATCTGCTCTAAAAGACTCTATGACAAGACCATTCTATTTATGATATCAAATAACTTCTGAGAGACTGCATCAACAGTGAACGCAAAGTAGAGTGAATGTGCATATGAAAAAAAAAAAAAAAAATCTAAAATTGAAGGGTTTCATTCCAAAATGTGCAATATCAATTACTGTCCCAGATGATTGTGTGAAAAACAAAACTGTTTTGTAAATAAAAGGTCATAACATGACTTCTAACTTTAATAGTTACTCTTAGTAGACTTTATTTTACTAGCTGCCATCATTTTGTTAAACGGTCTTTTATTTTGGAATGAAACTCTTTAATTGTTTGCCATATAGAAAATGACTGTAAAAGTAGAATAAATATATCAGATTTAAAAGAATAAGAACAGATGCCAAAAAAAAAAAAAAAAAACTAAAAAACCCACGCCTTTTTTATATCATGGAATATCAACCTAAGCTCATTCCTGTGGCTCCAGTTCTTCTGCAGAAATCCTCCCAGCTGAACTTTTCTTTTGGTCAGTGGGGGTCCCGAAACGAAGACTGTTATAATAAACTGTTGGATCCCCATGTCCCATGGACATAACGTAAAAATGGGAGGTCACTCTAGTCAGAAGACTTGATAGCCTAATGGATGCTGTGTGTCATATTCTTTTTATTAAGTACGGTAGCAAATCAAAAGTCTGTAGAGAAACAGAAAACATCAATAACAACATCCACTAAAAGACCTGAAGGCACTGACTGTTGACAGCGCTGTTGTTCGAGATGATTTCCCTGTGTTGGTGACTATGTGTGAAAAAGGCTTTCTTTGCATGAGTGTTTTCTATCACTCCGGTCTTCTGAATGTCTTTTTTGCTGTATGATACTATTAAAAAAGGAGGGTGGTAGGGTGGGTGGGGGAACAAGGTAGAATGCCTTTGGGATTTGAGGATTTGCAGAGATATTTACCTTTCTCATGCTTCGTTCGATTTAGTTCTTGTTTTGTTTATTTCAATTTCTTTGCAATCATTTTTTTTTTCAAATGTTTTTGTATCTTTGTAAGTGTTGGCACCGGTTTTGCCTCTCTGTATTTGTTTATTTGGACTGTGTAGGAGGAATCTATCTAGCTCACATCTCTCTGAAGAAAAAAAAACAAAAAAAAAAACAACAGAATGTATCTAGTATTGTATACTGGAAACCAGGTCCTTCTATCTTCAATTCACATCATGCGCCTGTAGTAGGGAGGCGTTTGTTTGTTTTTTTGTTTTAGAGGATAAATCCTGTCTCATGTCATGTATCCCCCCCACTGCTAGTGAAGGATAATGCTGTTTAAATGTATACTCTTGCTGAGGACAAAAGCTTTTCACTCTTTTTGCGCTTTGCTGGACATGTGTTGTATCTGAGATGAGATAGTTAATGATTCGTGTCAATAAAATAGAGAAATCTGACGCTCGGATTGTTGCCTTTAAACGCTACAAGCTGCCATGTGACAGGACACTTAAGCCCCTTTTAGAGGTGAGGTATGTAAAATGGCTGGCTTCAACAGTCTGTTTCAAAATAGTATAGGTCTCGCTTTTGGAAGTTATTACTGTTTAGTGTATTCTCAAGTGAGCTGGGCAACTGACAAAGATTCACAAGAGCTATGGACAGCCTTTGTGTGCCTGTTAATGTTACTGCATGCATCCAGTCTTGGGTGAGCTCCAACCCTAGTAAGACTGCTGACGCAAATTCTGCAGGAAAGTGACCAGGGTGCTCATTCAGACGTGAAGCCGACAAGTTCAGATGCCATCAAATTAATGGAAGGGAATGCGTGTCTTAAAGGTGCTTAATCCGTGACTGTTCACATAGAGATCACTTTTACGTCAAAATTAATGCTCTTATTTCCTGCCTTGTGGGTTTTACATCATTAAGATTACACAGATTACACAATCCCTCTTCAGATGGATTGTGGGGAAAGGGCTTTACACACCCTATCACATGTTTAGAAATCTTAAATTGAGGCTCAACAACATAATCTTGCTCTTGCAAATGAAACATAGCATTTGTCAGCAATACAGCTTTATTTATTTATTTATTGCAGCCTGACCATTATCTAATGTTAGCAACCTTTAGTTTGACTGTGACCAACAGTTAAGTTTTCACTGGACTCTATGCAGTCCCGTGAAAAACGAAGTACAGCCCATGATTCACCTGTTTGCAGAACCACCTTTAGCAGCAATAACTTGAAGTAATTGTTTTCTATATGACTTTATCAGTCTCTTACATCGTTGTGGAGGAATTTTGGCCCACTCTTCTTGACAACGTTGCTTCAGTTCATTGAGGTTTGCAGACATTCATTTATGTACAACTCTCTTAAGGTCCAGCCACAGCATTTCAATCGGATTAAGGTCTGGACTTTGACTGGGCCATTACAACACCTTGACTCTTTTTTTCAGCCATTCTGCTGCTGTGCTTGGGATCATTGTCCTGTTGCATGACCCAATTTTGGCCAAGCTTTAGCTGTCAGACAGATGGCCTCACATTTGACTCTAGAATACTTTGGTACACAGAGGAGTTCATGGTCGACTCAATGACTGCAAGGTGCCCAGGTCCTGTGGCTGCAAAACAGGCTCAAATCATCACCCCTCCACCACCATGCTTGACAGTTGGTATGAGGTTTTTGTGCTGATATGCTGTGTTTGGTTTCTCCAAACACTGTGGCGTTCATAATGGCCAAACAATTCAATTTTGGTCTCATCTCTCCAAAGGACATTGTTCCAGAAGTCTTGTGGTTTGTTGAGATGCAACTTTGCAAACCTTAGCCATGCTGCCATGTTCTTTTTAGAGAGAAGTAGCTTTCTTCTGGCAACGCATCCAAACAAGCCATATTTGTTCAGTCCTTTTCTAACTGTACTGTCATGAACTTTAACATTTAACTTTCTAATTCAGGCCTATAGAGTCTCAGATGTAGCCTTTGGGTTTTATACAGTTTCTCTGAGCATTGCACAGTCTGACTGGGTGAATTTGCTGGGGCATCCAGTCCTGGGAAGGTTATGGCATTGTGTTAACACACACCTGAATGCTCCACACCAGCAAACTGCCAAAACGTCTGCTTTTATAGAGGTGGTTACACTTGCTGATGTTCAATTAATCAAATGTATTTGATTAGCAGCATCTGTCTGCTACTTACCCTCTTAAAGCTTATGAAAATAGCAAGGGTGTACTTAGTTTTTCACAGGACTGCAAAGAGTCATATGAAAAATCTTTTACATAATTGCGTTCTTTTCACATAACTGTAAGCAACAGTGGCCAGTGTTTAATACAAGTTCCAACAGTTCACGTTAAGATTTTAAATGCACATTTTTAGGAGCTACTGCAGATTATCTTTCTTTTATAGTTACACTGGCATTAGATCAAATGTGTTTTATTGTTTGCTAAACATTTCCTTCAAATTACAAGAATTATTGTCAACTCAAATAACCACCATCTCTATTTTATTTCTTTCACTTGCTTTTTCCTTTATTTATGTGTTGGAATGTCTTCTTTTTCAAACAAGACTGTCCACTTTATGTTCACAAAGGATTTTCTCTCCTTCTCTGATCTCCACTTCATTTCAGTTACCCCTACTACCATCCTTCTTTTTCCTTCTCATCCTTCAACCATTCTGTATTTTTCCCGCTCTTTGTTGCTCCCACTTCCCCATTGCCTCTTAGTCCTCTGATGTTTCAATCAATGAATAAATGATTGCTTCTATTTTCACTCTGAGTGCTTGGCCAACACAAGCTGCTTTGTTCCCCAGAAAGAGTTAGAGATAGGATTTGGGAGACAGAGGGGAAAAAAGAAAAAAAAAACAGAAAGAGAAACAAGCTCAGCGGAAGGTCTTGCAGCGTTTGACATGAAGAGCTGTCACTCAGGAGATGAATATATTTGCATCTTTAAGCAGTGATTGACGTATCAAGAGACATAGCTGTACTCCACATAGTCCCAGTTCCGCACCAACAACATCAGCACACACGCCTGTGAACCTGACAGTTGCCTTTAATTTCATCATTTTGCATGTTTGCTCTGTCTTTTTATTTCTGCACCAATGTAAATGGAATGCATTTATACATAGGGACTTTTACCGCAACGTCTTGTTTACACAAGACATCAAAAGGTGCAGTAGGCTAATTATCTTTTGCATACCTTGCCCTCTAAATGCCATGGACCACTGCAGCAGCACTTTTGGGACTAAGGGACGGACACAGTGAGAGGTTTGACCTTGCTTGGGCCAGCTGTAAGGTGCATCATTCCCCCAAGGGCGAAACCACTTATCAGTGATAGAAAGATAGCGGGTGCGTGCCAACAGGAGGCTTGCAAAAAAAATAATAAAATAAAATAAAAATTGCATAGCACTGCAGTAACTTTGTTTTGTGGCACAAAATTCTGTGACAGGTTGTAATGCTTGTGCAGCTTTCCTGCTCTCACATTGCATAATTTACCCTTGCAACTGACTCTTAGGCCTTTGTCTCTATGGCCTTTTGTACATTTGAAGGTTGAATAATGCAGCCTTGAAAACTGAGAATGCTGATAAACACTACTTATTGACATGCAAATTATTAGAAATCATATTCGCAGCTCATTTTGCATTTGAGGTGAAAAAAATTCTACAAACTCATGTAAAATTATGATGTTTTGGAAGTGGAAGCATCTCACAGAATAGACTTTATCCAAGCATCCCCATTAGTGGCTCATTCATCCTCTGACATGTTTGTACAGATGAACAACTTGTATGAATGTCACCTGCACCCCTCAGTATTAAAGTCATACCTCCACCCAGTTTGCATATATTACCAAAATAAAGTGTTTGTATGTGATTCTTAAGATGGGTTAGTTCTATCAGCATAATCCCAATGCATTCTCATAGTAGGTTGTCAAATACAGCTTCACTTTCACTCACAGGATAGGTTTACGCACCAAAAAAACTCCATGGTTAGGTTAAAGCAGTAAAACATTTTACTTAGGTTCAGGAAAAGATCTTGGTTATGTTTAAAATATACACCTCACAATATTAACCCTACACGTTGAAAAAATGACACTCACCCAATGCAGTTAAATGTGACACCAAAGAGGTTCGTTATGAGAGTCCACATGTGACGAGCTTGGGGTGAGAAACCCTATTGCCATAACCTGGTGTGTCATGAAATAGATGCAAGGACACCTTTTGCATATCTGCTAGAGGACAAAAATGGCACTGTCTCACACCCTGGGAATGAGAGCGGTTTTATAATCCTCATTGTAGCTCAGAGGGCTCCCTGGAAAAACAAAGTCTTTTTTGCTAAATCTGTCTTTGAAACGACATTGCACCCAAAATATTGAATAAACAACTTGGACTTTATATTGTACCAGGTCATGTTAGACTGACTTGTCTATCACAGGAATAGCCTATTCAGAGAGGCAGCTGTTGGAATTACTAACTGCATGTCACAACCTGCACAACAAATCTGCAATTTTTATGCAGCTATTGCATTATTAAAAAAGAATTTCAGGCATCCCGGAAAAGAGCAGTTTCATTTCATCATTGTGTCATATGCAAAAAGAGGTTGCAGATGCAGTATATTTCTGCAATCCACCAAATATTTAAGGTTAAAAATTGTTTTAGGATATATATATATATATATATATGTATGAAAAAAAAAGATTAATCCTTAACTGTCAAGAGAAGCAAAGTAGTAATAACATTTCCATGGCTTTAGACCTGCATCGAACTCAAGTAATTACTGTCAGGCATGTGAACCCATGTTTTCTCAAACACATTCCTTTTCTTACCATATCTTTTTAAAAAAAAGTTCTATTCAGATTCATCACTCAGGCAGAAGAACAAAACAGGAATAAAGCCTCAGTCTCACATTTTCATCGTAGCTGGGAGCAATCTCTGAGCTAAACCTGTTACAAGCCCGGTGTGGGTTGGAATAACAGCCAATAATAAATCAATAGAACCATAAAGAATAGGACTGAGAGAGGGGAAAAAACAACAGCAATAAAGACAATTCATTTTAATTATGGTGTAATAAAAAGGCAAAGTAAAAAGAACTCAGATGTCCCTTTTGCGATCCTCAGTTCACCAGTTTTATTTACATTTGTGTCCTTGTCAGCATTTCTAACACCTGCTCCGTAACAAACAGCTCCTCGATTAGCATTTTCTTAAATGCACTGTGCTCATAAGGGCACACACACAGAGAAGAGTGTAGATGTTAATGACACCACCAAAGCAAGCTCGATTTTCAATGTATGTAATATAGGGTCACGCTGTTGTTTCCCTGCTAAATATGTTTCCTAATTTGCTTGACTTACCAAAAGACTTGCAGGAACCACAGTGCTGCCTAGATTATGTTCACTTTTAACATGTGTTCTTTTAAATCCAAGAGCTGTTACAGTACTACACTGTCATAGGCAGGTGATGGGGAATAATTATTAAGTATACAAAGCCTAGAAATTGACACCAGAGGGAGACTGAGAAAGACTGTAGCCTTTGATTTGCTATTGAAAAAGTCAACATTTCCCACCATGAGCTTGAACTCAGTGAAGTCAGTAATTGCTGAGAGAAACTGCAGAGCCAAACTCAATTTCTAATATAAAAATATTGACTATTATTACCAAGACCTCAGGGCATGAACTTAATGAAGTGCTTTGAATTAGCCTCGTATTGCCATAAAAATCATGCTATTGATGCAAGGAGGAGTTGCAATCAAGGAGCTGATTTATACAGCATAAACTGTCTTAAAAGATATATTTCTTAATGTAAAACAGTTCTACACGAATGAAAGCAAGTTATTGTAAATATCCTTGCTAAAGTTGAAAATCCTCAGTTTTAAAGTAGACCTATTATACTCATCTCAAGCTTTTTTTTTTTGCACTAGAGTCCTTTGGATGATTTACAGTTCAAAATAATCCTTATTTATCTTATGCTGGGCCCTGGCTTTTTTTTTTCTACCTTCCATCCCCTTTAGGCCAACATTGTTCGGGTTGGCTGCCGCATGCAAATAAGAGGTTTTAACTCATAATGGCTATCTTGACATCTTTTTGGATATAAAGGGACCACCACCCAACTTTAAGCCAGTATGGGGGCCAGTAGGGGATATGTTGTCAGTGCTAATGGCAGTTTTATTTATTTATTTTTTGTCAGGTAACACCAAGGGGCAACTTCTGGTGCTGAAAAAGGAAGCCAACGGAGAAGTTACAAAAACTGCAGTTCCTTTAGGCGCTGCATGAGGCTGGCTCCCAAGGGAAGTCAGTCTCCATAGACTCCCATGTTAAAATGCACAACTTTACAGCTTTAAAAAACATATTTACATCTAGGTACAAAAAATGCTTTTGGGCTCTATGGCTGGTTTCCCCTCTCATAACAACTCTGAGTGGGTTGAATTTTTTTTTTTTTTTTATAATTCATCCATCTGGATAATTGAGTTAGGGGTCAGGCTGTGTTGATGGACAGGTGTCCAGACACAGGCAGATGTAGCCTGCTGGACCTCATCCACTATTCTGAGCCATTAAACTGGACCTCTTCACTGTGTGTGTGCTGTTGGTGCTTTTTGGAGCATTTTAATGGATTATCTGATTAATATCATGGCTTGCTGTGTGGTACAGACCATCTGAGAAGCTTGTGCTTCAGTTTGGGTGAGAGAAATTGTAGTATTTTATTAGTCTGTTACTTAGCACTAATTAGCCAGTATGTGTGTCTGTGTGTTGCACCCATGCAGTTTATGAATGCAGCTCGCTTACCAAGCTAACTAGCATTACTTGATAACTTAGTGCTCCACCTTTTCATAG